>JAJOOR010020100.1:0-33924 GCA_036250505.1 Solanum acaule | reverse complement strand
CCATATAAAATGCAATAGGGTGAGTGTTACCCTTTTGTCATTAACTAATACAACTTTGAAATAACTGAGTTAATTGTACAGGTACCTGCTCTCTCTTTTGATAATAGCAACTTTTCACTCCATATAAAATGCAATAGGGTGAGTGTTACCCTTTTGTCATTAACTAATACAACTTTGAAATAACTGAGTTAATTGTACAGGTACCTGCTCTCTCTTTTGATAATAGCAACTTTTCACTCCATATAAAATGCAATAGGGTGAGTGTTACCCTTTTGTCATTAACTAATACAACTTTGAAATAACTGAGTTAATTGTACAGGTACCTGCTCTCTCTTTTGATAATAGCAACTTTTCACTCCATATAAAATGCAATAGGGTGAGTGTTACCCTTTTGTCATTAACTAATACAACTTTGAAATAACTGAGTTAATTGTACAGGTACCTGCTCTCTCTTTTGATAAAAGCAACTTTTCACTCTGGGGAAGTGGAGAGTGGTGGATGTTTCTTGCAGCACAAAGCATGGCTGTCGGCACTGTAATGGTCCGTTGGGTTTCTAAATACTCAGACCCAGTCATGGCTACTGGATGGGTAAGTCATATTACTTTACTGTTGAGTTGAAATTCATTTTATCATATATCAGGTTTGAAGCAGTGAGTAACTAAGAACTAGTGGTTGTGTCATGAAACCTTACTTAGCTATAAAATTGGTCTTTGTTCCATTTGTTCCCAATTACAGCTTCTTGACTTTATAGATTAAAAACAGAAATTAGCAATGGGCTTGGTTATGTATTACTTGACTTCTAACGTTGAAATCCATGATAGCATGACTGGAAACAAAGTATGCTTCAATTATATGGTTCCACAGAATAGTAGTACATAATTTTGATGTTCAAACTGCAGTGCTAACTTCAGATACCTCAACAATTTACAGCACATGGTTATTGGGGGACTTCCTCTGGTGGCTATCTCAATTCTCAATCATGAACCTGTCATTAGTGGGAGTTTGATGGAACTAACATCAAATGACTTCTTGGCTTTGCTGTATACCTCAATCTTTGGAAGTGCCATAAGCTACGGTGTATACTTCTACAATGCAACAAGAGGTTAGATTCAGGTCCCCTGATTGTCAACTATGCATTATGCCTTACTTTTTTCAGTTACAACCAATATTGACTAGACTAAGCATTGCAGGTAGCCTGACAAAGCTCAGCTCCCTTACCTTTTTAACTCCGATGTTTGCATCGATTTTCGGGTAAGATTCCTATCAAAATATTAATTCCTGAACAAGATGATGAAAGTTATTTTAATCTCAATCAATAAGTTGGTCATCACTTGCAACTGCTTCTAAGAAAAAATATTTAGGACTATTGTTCGAAGCAGAATATGTTTGATTTGGTTTCTATCTTCACTTTTTGTTCTCCGCATTCTTGCCTTTTAAATCTGCCTAAGTTATTCAACTCAAATACAGGTTCCTATATCTAGATGAGACCTTCACATTGGTACAACTAATTGGAGCATTTGTCACAGTGGCTGCAATTTACATGGTTAATTACAAAAGCGATACAAAATAATATAGCTGGCAATCAACTGATCCCCTCCTTATGTCTGGATAGAGAAGAAAGTTCAGCAGCTTTCTACTCCATTTGCAGAAGAGACATACACTGTATAGAAAATATTTCAAGATTATATTAAGGCCCTACAAGAGTACACACAACGGTTAATATGCAGGCTGGAACTTGCTTGGAGGTGGATTTCTGTCCAGCCATATACCATAAATCTTGAAGCATGAGATTCAAGACGGTGTATTATCACATTAGGTGTAGAGAAACTTTTCTCGGATACAATGTCCAGGAATAATAACATTGTAAATGTTAGATTTGTGTAGAGAATTTTCATGCTACCACAGCATCAGGTTTAACATATGTATCTATGCCTATTCTAATATCTCTGTACCAAGTTTGAAATATGTGTAAATGCAAAATTCGATTATTAGCCACCATGTCTGTCAGAAAACTTAAAAGATTATTTGCAACACAGCTACTTAACTAAAAGATTCTGTAAACACTGAGATGAAAAGGTTGCTAAGTGAGCAACAACATATCAATTGTCGAACAAACTGCATATATCTAATAAGTTAAAGCAGCTGCTGCTGCCACAGGTGTTATGTGAAGTCCTCTAGGTTCACTGCTATTGTGAACTATTCCATGTTGCTGGTTGTCAGAATCCGTCTTATTTGCAGTCATTCTACTTTTACCTTCATCCATATCAGGAACATGATCAGATACTGTACACTTTTGAAAGGCTAATGGATTCATATACAGCCTACTGTAAGATTTTGGAGTCCAAGAATCGGTTGAATCAGCTGAATTTGGTTCTTGTGAGGACGAGGAAAATCTACATTGTTGATAACCAACAAAACTATTGCATTCTGAGGATTCTAGTTCTTCCATAGAGCCTCCATCAGTTCCCCTTCCAAAGGTTGCATACTTCTGTATTCTGGAAGGCTCCATTGAGTCATCACTAAAGGCAACCTCAGACTCTGCATATGGGTTCTTTATTCCTAACCTGTTTTTACTCTGAGGATTGGTTGCTAAACAAGAACTGGTATTCTTGTTAAAATGCTCGACTGTGCGGTTGCTTCTTCTGTCTTCAGAGAAAGCACTGGATAGATTGGAACTAGTAGTTGAGTTGAAGTCAGGAACTGCACCAGGTGGAAGTGAAAATGAAGGGTTTCTGCTCTTTTGATGAAAGTTTTGGATGTCCTCAAGCAATAACTCAGTATATGATTGAGTAGGATTTGACTGAACCCTATGATTAATGTCTATGTCCCGGGATAGCCTCGGTGACCTGCTTCTTCTTATTACATCGGGCACTGAGTTTTCAAATCCTGAAGCAACCATATCCACTGCAGCATTCCCTGAAACTATTCTCAATTCTTTAGCTTCCCGTGCCAGCTGCTGCTGCTGCTTCTTGAATTTGCCATAAACATTTGTAAGGCCATAATCTGGAGCTGCTTTGCTGATGCCAAGGTTTTCCTCAGTTCCTTGCAAAACAACTTTGCCATTGTTTATATTTTCTGCATTCAGTTTCTGCATTTGAACCATACCATATTCATGTCAAATAATCAGTATACGCAATCGTATGAAAATCCATGAATAGAGAATTTAAAGCATAATTAGCATCTCCAGAGTTGCTGGAGACTAGAAAAGCCAACCTGGATATAGAAGGGCATTGTTTCATTGACCACAGGGGTATCAATCTCACTTGAAGGATTTCTTCTGAAAGGTGAATCATCTTTTTTCCTGGAATTGCTACGGCTAAGGTACAAGGGCTGCTGTTGGAAATTCATGTTCTCAGTTGATGCCTTCAAATTCATCTTCCCCGGGGACACTGACCGAGACCGAGCACGAGGAGATGCAACACCCACATTTCTCTTCACTTGAATCCTCTGAATAGTAGCTGTAGAAATCAGGTCAGCATTCTTATCCAACATAAGAGATGAAACAGTAGCAGGCACAGACACCATCTTTCCTGGTTTAACACTAATCCCATTAGCATCAGTAGAAGCCAAATTAGCACAACTGGGAGCTTTAATTGGTGATTCAGATCTTCTAACAGGAGATCTACTCACCCTTCTGCTCCCTCCCCTACTGCCATCACTTCTGTTTTCATAGTCAAAATCCCAACTTTTCTTGGAAATAGAGTACTTTCTACTTCTATTAGTATTATGAGAAGCTTCACCAGAAGCTGAAAAAGGAAGACCTCTGTTGGGAGATGAGCTTCTGCTAAGCCTCTCACATTGTATCAAAATAGTATCAACTTCATCTTTGGTACAACTTGAAGATGGTGCACAAGATTCAGTTGGTTTATTAGATCCTTCTTCATGACTTATCCTGTGTTTGATAACAAAGATTTCTCTTCTCACTATCTGTCCATCTACTTTCTTCTTTTCTACAAGGGTTTCTTGATTTTGTTTCACAAGTGCAAGAGGAGGAGGAGAAGAAGAAGAACAAGTGCTCTTCTTACTCAAACAACTCCCCATTCTCTTTTTACCCAAAAATAAAGAATGTTTTCAAGAACCACAACTGAAAATGGTGGGGTTGGAAGAAAAAATGGTGAGTTGAAGGGTTTACACGAGTTTGAGAGGGAAAAGAAAGAAGAAAGAGAACAACAAAAGGGGTGGTGGCTGGGGTTATGTGAGAGAAGAAAGCAGGTAATTCCAATTCAAATTTTTTTTGACACAGGGGGTGGAGACTTGTGTACTGGGACGTTGCACAAAATTATGATGTGAATATGTCCCACCAAAGATACCAATGTCTACCATGATTATTATACTACTTTCCTACCTCGAAAAAGTATCGAAAACATATCTAAATTCGAAAAAAATTATTAGTTTTATTTTTGAATTATTGATCATTTTAAAAATATTTATTTATTTGACTAATTAAACTTAAATATATCCCCAATTTTATAACATGAGTGAAATATATTCATAAATTTTTGTAAAGTTTAGGAGTGTTCCAACACTTCTCTCAGTTTTTTATTAAGAGTTTTATGCTCCTACAAGAGTTTGAGACCACTTGCTATATCGCGTGACATACCAGGGATATACTAAGTTTATTTAGTCAAGTAGAGGGGTGTTTTTAATTCTATCAATAGTTCGGGTATGAAATTAATAGTTTGCGTCAAGTTCAAAGGTGTTTGCAGTACTTCTCTCTTCATCTTAATTTTTAAATTTTGATTAGGGCTGCTTATCGGGTGGATCGGACAAATAATTTCGCTTAATGATTTGGCCTATAAGTTTTTGAATTTACTAATATGTAAGCCAGCTTATAAGATATCAGTTGGTTCGGTAATAGATTAACAATTATCGAATGGTGTAACTATTAACTTTTAATATCTCTATGTTATCTTCTTCTTTTTCGATGAACACATCTTACACAAAAGATGACTTCTTTTCACTATTTTAAATGTAGTAAGCGGTGACAAAAAAAATAGTAGTACTCACAAAGGAAAAATATATAATTACTCTTATATATTATGGTATATAAAATATTAAATGAGGATAATATACTTAGAATAAAGGTATAAGTATGATAACTATTAATTGATTAACGGTTTATTCGATAGGCCCCACACCAATAAACCGTTAATTTTAAAATTTTAATATGTTCACCAACGATTTATTCAATAACTCAATACCAATAAGCCAATTTTAATTTAACATAAAATTTTGTAAAAATATTTGATATGTAAGCTAAGTATGTGCCAAGAAATTAGGATTATTCATCATTTAAATATAGGGATCCCTTAAATATATTATGGTAATTGGTAAAGGTCCCAACAAATCATGTCGCACAATGTGAATACGGTATTAAATTATTTCCAAAGGTTGAAATATGTTAGTACTTTTTATTTATGAATATACCAAAAAATATATCAAGTAAATTAAAATAATAGTATTCTTTTTGATGGCCACATCCTTTTATTATCTTCCATTTGAGTTTTGTCCAAATTATTTTGAAGTTTTTGACACGGTACAAGTGAGTATATACTCGGAGGCGGAGCTAGGTGAGATTCGTAGATTCAGGCGAATCCAATAATTTTTTCGTAAATCCTATATTTATATTAAGAAATTAATTAAATATATATGTCATTTAATTTGTAAACTCCTGACAAAATTGATTGATGGTTCTAAAAGAAATTTAGAACTTCAAACTCTTAATCATGACTTCGCCTCTGTATATATACTAGTAATCTGGAATCTAGATATATGCAATAATAACAAAAGAATATAATGGAGTAACACCAATTTTGCATACATAATGGAGTAAACTTTAATACTTGAAAAAAGTACTCGTCACTTTGTCAGTTGTGACCCCTTCCTCACTAGCAAATGATTCCATTTTTACTTCTCTAATATTTGACTTTGACAGGCCTTAATTAAATGATAATTTAATTATACTATTGAATGGAGTATAATAAATTTAATATTTTAAAATATAATACTTAATTGTTAATAATAAAAATAAATTAGAAATTAAATAGTAAATAATGGATAAAGAAAAATAAACTGAGGAGGTATTTGTTTAGGAATAAACAGTCACAAGAAAAGGCAAACATAGGAGTGTCTAACTAGTAATTAATCGTTTCTATTCATATGCTATTATTTTAAATTTTATATCTCTAAAGAAATTACCTAGGTTTATTATTATATTTTTATTTAGTGTTTTCTTAAAGTCAGTTTTCAATAGATGAACATAAATTAATTTATTTTGACTAATTAAATTGATCAATAAACACAAATTAATCATTTAATTTTCTGTTGTTGGTCAAATTCATATTTCCAAAGTTAATAACTCTCAAGGATAAAATAGAAAGAATAATTTTATTTATGTATTGATTTTGTGAAATAATAAATATTAGAGATCAGCTATTTTTAATAAAAATGACGTATAAGAACAAAACATATGAGTAGTAATTGTGGTGTTTGAGGAGAACTTTGAAAGGTGACAAAACAGTTGTTGCGCACTAGAACAATCTTTTTAACTTTAGTTACTTTCATTCTTTTGTTGTAAACTAGTTAGACTTTAGAAATAGCATGGAGCACAAGGTATTAAAATGTGTGCTGAGTTTCTACCGATTTCTCAACTTCTATAAGATAATTGGCACAACCTATTTTAACACAACTTGCCATAAATTTAACTTTTTAAAGTGCTTTTTAGAGACCTAAATAAACTGATTTATAGGACAAAAGTGGTTTTTATGAAATCAATAGATAATTTTAATTTATCAATATTTCTACTAAAGAAAAAGATGAGATTATATTCTCTTAATAAGTCTATAAACCGATTTCGGTTGAAGTGTGTAGGAATACTCTTGATAGATTTACCGATACTTTGTTGTAAAGGAGGATGAGATTAATTTCTTTAAATAAAATTCATAGACTATTTGGTCGGAGTATGCAAAGTTACTCTTGATGAATTCACCGCACTAAGTGTGAAGTGGAGGCCGCTTCAATAAGATTTTAATAGGAAAATCTTAAAGCACTTAGCTAAAAGGATTCAGGACACATGGCCGTAAGGTGTCAAAGAATTTTGATTTTCACCGGAACATAGTGATATGCGTGGAGTATTTTTCTATTTCATTCAATGAACCACTTAGTTCAAGATTCATTCACTAAGTAGCCAATGATTTAGAAAGCCTTCACTAGCTAATGGTTCAAGTCCAAAAGACACCATTATTGATACATGTTGCTAGATTATTGTCTCAAAATATTTTTTTGAATTTTTCAAAGATAAAATTTATGAAATAAGTGGGAGATTGTAAGAGATAGTGTTTCAATTAATATTGAAACAAATGCATCCGTTAAAAGTTTTGAAATATACAAAATACATGAATGTGAATTGTAACATTCATTTTTGTTTTAACTCTACGTTATAGATTTTTTGGAAGATGCTTTTTAATTCTACGTCATGTTTTTTTTTGGAAGATACTTTTTTCTTTTCAATTCATGAACCTATAATAAATACATTTTAATTAAAGTCTTTTCTTGCAAAATTTTGTCCTATAAATTAGGTTTCTTTTGTTTGAAAAGATAAGCACTCAAAAAACTACTTTCTCCATAATGTTGCATATGTGTAGCCCACAGAGCTATGATATTGCCAAAGAGGGCTATGCGCTGCCTACGGGGCTATATCGTTGCCAAAAAGGGATATGTGACTTATTATAAAGACAAGGGGTTACCGATAGGGGTATGTAGATTGATTTGGCACCTTCTAGGCTTATGGGGGCCTAGGTAGGTGGTATGTTGTTTGTATTTGCCGAGCTTATGGGGGCTTGGTTAGGTTGTTGTTTGATCATTTTTGTATTTTTAGATTCAGTAGTGGGTTAGCATGCTTATCTAAATTTTGATTTCCTTACCTGATTGCTTTTGGTGTATTATGATACTTGCTTATTTAGTCTATAACCTTTCATACCCTGTACATTATTTCGTACTGACGCTCCATTGCTGGGGGGTGTTGCATTCATGAATGCAGGTCCCGACAGACGATCCAGTAGACCTCCTCAGCAACAAGATTGAAATCTATCAGGTTGGCTAGCCCCTTTCCTCCGGAGCTACCAGAGTTGGGAGGTTTGTTAGCTTTTGTTGTATATGTTTTTATGGGTAGGGTGGGGCCCTATCCCGCTAATCTTTACTACTCTTAGAGGCTTGCAGACTAATGTGTGGGGTGTATAGCTACGTTATGGCCATGTTGGCCTAGTTTGTTGGTTTGTTGAAGCTTGTGAGTTGTTTGATGTATTGTCTTGATATATACCTGCTTTCAGTTTTGGTTTAGAGATCGTGGTGACCTCGATGGCCCAATCAGGACTTCTGTGCTAGTTGGTTATTTCTTTATATGAACTCTTGGGAGCAGCTATTTCTTTTATAGATCTGTTGACAGGGGTCTTGTCGGTCGAGGGCTTAGTTTAAAGCCGAAATATACTTGTTTGTTTTCTTGATTGCGTGTGGCTGACATGCGCTAGTAGCAAATGGTTTAGTAGGGTCGGCTCGGGACTGAGTTTTGGAATTAGGAGCCAGTTGCGCCCCTTGAGTATGGGGGTTGACAAACTTAGTATCAGAGCAACGTTCTATCCTAGGGAGTCTGCAAGCCGTGTCTAGTAGAGTCTTGTTTATAAATGTGTTGTGCACCACATTCGATAAGCAAGAGGCTACCAGTCATGTTAGAATGGATATCCTTCTTTTGCTCACCTCGTGCTATAGAGAAGTGTCTTAAGGGTTGAGGTTTCAGGCTTATAATTGATATTTGTATGCAAATAGAGATGACTGACACCAGACAGACCACAGCTAGCCAGGGGCTAGATACAGCTACAGGTGAGGGTACTGGCAAGGTACCACAGGTGGAGGAACCCCATTATGAGACCCAGTGGGAGACATCTTCTCAACCCCCTATAGCTTCTCCACCGCTTCAGGAGCCTCCGAGGGCTACAGGAACCCCGACTTCACCAACAGTACCACTTCTAGTTCCTCCTATTCCATCTGACCATGATTTCAAGAGTGCAGTATGTATGTTAGCACAGTTAGTAGCTGCACAGCGTCAGCCAGCTGCGTCAGATGTTGTCGGACCTTCTAAAGGTCCCGGAAGTTTGAGAGTTCGTGAATTTCTTGCCTTGAATACTCCACAGTTTACAGGGACAGATCGCAGAGAGGACCCTCAACACTTTATTGATCAGCTTCATAGGATCTTCAGAGTCATGCATGTCTCATCGACTGAGTCAGTTGAGTTAGCAGCATTTCGATTGCGTGATGTTGTTGTATTGTGGTACGAAAGTTGGGAGAGATCTAGGGGGAAAGATGCATCTCTACCCACTTAGGATAGCTTTATAGAAGCTTTCATAGATCATTATTTGCCTCGAGAGATTAGAGATGGCCGGGTGGACCAGTTTCTGAACCTTCGACAGGGCAGCATGAGTGTCCGAGAGTACGGGCTGAGATTTGATTCATTGGCTAGATAGACACCAACATTTGTTGATACGATGCATGATAGGGTGTGTAGATTTGTGGGAAGGCTTAACTCAGACTATATCGACGCTTGTTCTACCGCTGCGCTAAATGATAATATGGATATCTCACGAATTCAGGAATTTGCACAAGGCTTAGAGGATCACCGACATCTACAGTATATGAGTGAGAGGGTCGCGAGAGAGATAAAAGAGGGCTAGGCCCGCTGGTTCCCAGAGAGATTTTCAGGGTAGTCCCAGACCCCAATATTCTAGTAGGCCACCTAGACCTCCACCACAGCAATTCTAGGGTAGTAGATTTGATCGTCAGGGGACATTCAGGCCCAGGTGAGGGTCCACAAGCATCAGGCTCTCAACAGCAGAGGGGTTTAGGCCAGGCTAGGACAACACAGCCACGTTGCGCTACTTGCGGTAGGATGCCTTTCAGGAGGTGCAGGCAGGGTTACACTGGTTGTTATTCTTATGGACAGGAGGGGCATGAGTGGAGGAACTGGCCGACCATAGGTCAGGGTAGTATAAGTCATTCAACCGGGTCAGTAGTAGGTTCCTCATCATCAACACAATCTATAGGGCGTGGACCCCAAACTTAAGCAGGTAAAGGAAGAGGCGAAGGCAGAGAGGGAGCATCTAGTTTTGGTAGTGGCTAGAACCATACATATTCACTAGCCGACCGACAGGACTCAGAGTCATCACCAGATGTTGTGACAGGTGCATTAATTGTTTGCTCCCATTGTGTTTATGCTTTGATAGATCCTGGATCTACTCTGTCTTATGTTACTTCATTTATTGCAGGGAAGTTATGTATAGTAGCAGAGTCATTAGATCGACCCTTTATTGTATATACACCAGTTGGTGAGTCTATTATTGCCAAGAGAGTCTATCGAGGTTGCACAATAGAAATTATCGACCGTCAGACCTCTGTAGACCTGGTAAAGTTAGAGATGGTCGATTTCGATGTCATTATGGGTATAGACTGGTTAGCGTCTTGTTATGCTAATTTGAGTGCCGGACAAAGATTGTTAGATTCTACACTCCAGGAGAGCCAGTTCGAGAATGGAAAGGCGATACAACAACGCCGAAAGGTAGGTTTATTTCCTATCTTAAGGCGAGGAGGATAATTACTAAGGGTTGTATTTATCATCTTGTTCGCGTTCATGATATAGATGCAGAACCACCGAGTCTTCAGTCTTTTCCGAAAGCTAATGAGTTTTTAGATGTATTTCCAGACGAGCTTCCTGGTATCCCTCCAAAACGAAAAATTGATTTTGATATCGATATGCTACCAGGTATACATCCCATATATATCCCTCCTTATAGAATGACTCTTGCTAAGCTGAATAAGTTGAAGGATCAGCTAAAAGATTTGCTTGATAAAGGCTTTATCATGCCCAGTGCTTCACCATGGGGTGTGTTGCTCCCAACTGCACACGCAAGTGTATGTGGTTGCGCAAGTAATATAGTGGCTCTTAAAAGAACCAGATTATCGAACCCAAAGGACTTGTCAATTAACTATTTTTACTAAATTATAGTGGTCTAATTATTTATTTAAGAGTGTCAAAAGAAAAGAATGCAAGAATAAAATAATATAAGATTACTTGCAATAGTTGGAAAATCCCAGGGCTGCAGCATGTATTGAATCTCATGTATCATATTATCGACTTAGAACTAATTTTAGTTGTCAAGTTACTGATTTACAGGGTTAATTGTACGAGTCGGGTTACACACCTCTAGTCGCCTACTCCAGTAAGCTATCTAACTAAATCGTTGAGCGGGGATACACATACTAACTGGCGAGCATTTATATTTCATCCTATTTCGTAACCAAGCAAGTTGTTCGTCCGGGCGTCACTCCTGAACACAAATCACCTCAATTAAATGGATCGATCGAGCTCTCTATATTCTCTGGTCTATCTAACCCCTCTTCTCTCGATTTTAAGATTAGACAATAGATTTATCTCTAGATTGCCAGTCAAGAAATACTAAAACAAGAATATATAAGTAACTTATAATGACAACCAAGAGTTAATTCATAAACCTTAAATATTCAACATTCGATTCGTAGCTACAGCCCCAGAACAAGGGCGTTTAGCCACTAATCTGTAAGAAAAGAAAGAAGAAGAAAAGAACCCTAAAAAGTATTGACGACTTTTTACTTGATGCCCTCTGATTGATCTCCTATAATTGAATGCCTCTAATAATTATTTCTATGGATTATTTATAGATGTAGTATACCCTAAATAAAATAATTGAGTTCAAAGCAAATTAAGAATTCAAAACCAAACGGAATTGGATTTCCGTACAGTGGTTCGCCGCCTCAAACTCTTTGCTCACTTCAGAATCTGCCACGTGGCAGCAACTTGCAATTCAATTAGAATTCTGCCGATCTCTTCCATATATATAAATATTAATATAATATTTAATTTAAATTCATTAAGCTACCTGCTTGATTTCCTTCTTCAACCTTTCATCTCTAATTCGTTTTAGCTCTAAACTTCTTCAACTTTACACCAATTTACTCCTATAAATAAAATACATTATTTAGCACAATCCGTAAAATTCATGCTAAAAAAGAACATATATAAATAATAAATGTGAGGCAAATAATGATTAAAAATATGTATATTTGGCCTCACATCAGGGTGCACCAGTATTATTTGTGAGAAAAAAAGATGGCTCGCTGAGGATGTGTATCGATTATCAACAGCTGAACAAGGCTACTATAAAAAATAGATATCCCCTTCCGAGGATCGATGACTTGTTTGATCAACTACAAGGTGCTAAGTACTTCTCGAAGATTGATTTGAGATCAGGGTACCATCAGGTACGAGTTCGGGAGAAAGATATTCCAAAGACAACTTTTAGAAATAGATATGAGCATTTTGAGTTTTTGGTTATGTCTTTTGGATTGACCAATGCCCCAGCAGTGTTTATGGACTTGATGAGTAGCATTTTCAGGCTGTATCTAGATACGCTTGTGATTGTATTTATTGATGATATTTTTGTCTATTCGCATTCAAAAGCTGAGAATGCAGATAATTTGCGAGGAGTCCTTCAGGTTCTTTGAGAGTAGGAACTTTACGCAAAGTTCTCTAAGTGGAAGTTCTGGTTGAGCTTTGTGGCTTTCCTAGGCCATATTGCATCAGAGGCAGTCATTACAGTTGATATACAAAATATTGAGGCCGTAAAGACTTGGTCCAGACCCATGACTCCGACTGAGGTTCATAGTTTCTTAGGATTAACTAGGTACTATAGAAGGTTTGTAGAGGGTTTTTTTTCACTTTCAGCACCATTAACGAAACTGGCTCAAAAAGCAGCAAAGTTCCAGTGGACTGATGCTTGCGATCATAGTTTCAAGGAGCTGAAGGACATATTGACATCAACACCAGTTCTAGCATTGTCAGAGGGTTCAGAGGGCTATGCGGTGTACATTGATGCTTCTGGTGTTGGGTTGGGATGTGTTCTAAAGCAACATGGTAAGGTTATCGCATATGCTTCAAGGCAGTGAGGAAGCATGGGAAGAACTATCCGACCCACAATTTAGAGTTGGCTGCAGTTGTGCATGCATTAAAGATCTGGAGACACTATTTGTATGGCGTTCATGTTGGCATCTTCACATATTATAAAAGCCTTTAATATATCTTTAGACAAGAGTAGTTAAATCTGCGACAACGTCGATGGCTTGAGTTACTGAAAGACTACGATGTGGATATTTTATATCATCCAGAAAAAGGCGAATGTGGTAGTCGATGCCCTCAGTCGAAGATCTATGGGTAGTTTATCCTATTTAGGTGTTGAGAAGAGTGAGCTAGAGCGAGAGCTTCATCAGTTAGCTAGCTTGGGAATCAGATTGTTAGAGGCAGACGATAGTGGGGTCACAATTTAGGACACAACTGTATCATCTCTAGTTGTGGAGGTAAAAGCACGGTAACAAGAGGATCCTAGCTTAGATCAGCTTAGAGCCAAGGCTCAGGATCATCAGTCTTTAGCATTTGATAAAGCAAGAGAAGGAGTCCTTATATATAGCGGTCGATTGTGTGTTCCAGATATTGCAGGGAATCGACATCAGATTATGGAAGAGGCACATCATTCCCGTTATTCTATTCACCTTGGTTCGACGAAGATGTACCATGATATTAATGAGATCTATTGGTGGAACGGTATAAAGAAGGACGTTGCTGAGTTTGTGACATAGTGTCCTAATTGCCAACAGGTGAAAATTGAGCACCAAAAGCCCGCTGGGCTAGTCCAAGAGATAGCAATTCCTTTGTGGAAGTGGGAAGCAATTAGCATGAATTTTATTACAGGGTTATCTCGATCGCGTCGTAAGTTTGACTCTATTTGGTTAATTGTTGACAGACTAACAAAATCAACCCACATTGCCCTACTTTCACAGTTAAGATTATGCAGGGCTTTACATCCAAAAGATTGTTAGGTTGCACGGTGTCCCAATATCTATTATCTCGAATAGAGGAGCACAATTTACCGCTAACTTCTGGAAGTCTTTCGAGAAAGGATTAGGTACGCAAGTTAATCTCAGTACCGCCTTGCACCCTTAGACAGATGGCCAAGCTGAGCGCACCATTTTAACACTTGAGGACATGCTACCTCATAGGAAGGCTATGTGTTGCCTACTGGGCTATATTGATGCCAAAGTGTGTAATGTGTTGCCTATGGGGCTATTTTGACGCCAAAGAGGGCTATGTGTTACATACAAGGCTATATTGATGCAAAAAAGGGCTATGTGTTGCCCACAGAGCTATGATGTTGCCAAAGAGGGATATGCGCTGCCTATGGGGCTATATCGTTGCCAAAAAGGGCAATGCGACTTCTTACAAAGACAAGGGGCTACCGATAGGGGTATGTAGATTGATTTGGCACCTTCTGGGCTTATGGGGGGCCTAGGTAGGTGGTATGTTGTTTGTACCTACCGAGCTTATGGGGGCTTGGTTAGGTTGTTGTTTGATCATTTTTGTATTTTTAGATTCAGTAGTGGGTTAACATGCTTATCTAAATTTTGTTTTCCTTACCTGATTGCTTTTGGTATATTATGATACTTGCTCATTTAGTCTATAACTTTTCATACTCTGTACATTATTTTGTATTGACGCCCCATTGCCTGAGGGGCACTGCATTCATAAATGCAGGTCCCGACAGACGATCCAGTAGACCTCCTCAGCAGCAAGATTGAAATCTATCCGGTTGGCTAGCCCCTTTCCTCTGGAGTTGCCAAAGTGGGGAGGTTTGTTAGCTTTTGTTGTATATGTTTTTATGGGTAGGGTGGGGCCCTGTCCCGCCAATCTTTACTACTCTTAGAGGCTTGCAGACTAGTGTGTGGGGTGTATAGCTACGTTATGGCCATGTTGGCCCAGTTTGTTGGTTTGTTGAAGCTTGTGAGTTGTTTGATGTATTGTCTTGATATATACCTGCTTTCAGTTTTGCTTTAGAGATCATGGTGACCTCGACGACCCAATCAGGACTTATGTGCTAGTTGGTTATTTCTTTACATGAACTCTTGGGAGTAGCTGTTTCTTTTATAGATCTGTTGACAGGGGCCTTGCTGGCCGAGGGCTTAGTTTTAAGCCGAGATATACTTGTTTGTTTTCTTGATTGCGTGTGGCTGCCATGTTCTAGTAGCAAATGGTTCAGCAGGATCGGCTCGGGCCTTAGTATTGGCATTAGGAGCTAGTTGCGCCCCTTGAGTTTGGGGCGTGACAAAAATATAGTCAAACAAAATAATATATATAATCAAAAGTGTACATAAACCATAACTTTGTAGTTTTTTTGTATCAACAATCAACATTAATTTATTCAATGAATTATATCTAAAATAAATAAAAGGGTATATACATTCAATAGTGGTACGTATATGTATCAATCATTAGTCTATTTTTGATGCATACATTCAAAAATATATTAACTAAAAATATATATACGATGTATTCAATAAAACTGTATATATTGATACAAATAAATTTAAGCCAATATATATCATCTATCAAATGAAATTGAGTATACATATACAATGAAATTGAGCGAACAAATAGAATAAATTTGAGTGATAGATACAATTTCAAAAAAGTAACTAACTACTCTCTGTCCACTTTTATTTGTTATGTTACGTTTTTCAAAAGTCAATTTGACGAGAGCATGTTTGTATTGACTTAACAAAAGTAGCTTTTAAGTCAAAAATAAAAAATCAAACTTAAATCACTTTTAAGTCAAAAAAATAAAAAGTAGGGATACCTACTTTTGGTTTTTGACTTATTTTAAGTTATTTTTATATTGTCAAACACTTTCAAAAGTCAAAAACTAACTTAAAATTAGGGTTTTGACTAACTTTTAAGTCAATCCAAACACCCTCTAATTTTCAAAGTTAAATTGAATTACAATAATTCGATATTTTAAACAAAAAAATTAGATATCCAAAAACTATATGAATAGTATTATAAATTGCATTTTTGTTTCATATTAAATGATGAAAAAATATATTGTAAAATATTAGTCAAAGTTCTTATCGCTTGATTCTAAAAATAAAGAAACCATGACAGTTAAAAATTCTTTTTTTAGAGTCAAGCGATAAGAACTTTGACTAATATTTTACGATGTATTTTTTCATCATACTGATATGCAAAAAAATTGCAATTTATAGTACTTTTCGTGTAATTTTTGGATATCTAAATTTTTTGTTTAAAATATCAAATTAATGTTATCTAATTTAATTTTGAAAATTAATCAAATTAACTTTAAAAAAACATTAACAACTAAAAATAGACAAAAAGAGTAATTAAATAAACTACCATTACTAAACTATAGTTATTTATGAAATTTCTACACATAAATAATGGGAAAAGGGTTAAAAATGCCCTTAGCATATACCAAATGGTTCAAAAATGCCCTTCATCCACATTTTGGTTTAGAAATACCCTCAACGTTTTTTTAAGGTTTAATATTACCTTTTTTTTAACAGCCTGCCGACATGAAAAATGTGACATGGATTTTTTTTTGCACATTTCAAAATATATGACACACTTAGTCTAAAAACCAATTTCGAAAAATCTAACCCGGTAGACTGATCGTTTTTGGGTCTTTTGTTTTCATTAGCTCTAGTTCTCTTCTTTCTTCTCCTTCAATTCATATGTTCAGGCCAGATTAAACCCCTATTCTGCACGAATTAAGGTCAGTTTCATAACAACTTTATCAGTCTCGTAAACGCTCACTGCTTTCAATTTTTGTCCTCTCTAACAAGGGAAAAAGAGAGAAAAAAGTGTTATTGTTACACTTTTTATTTGTTTTTGTGAGAAGAAAGAAGAAATCTAAGCTTTCTACTGTAATTTTTACTTTATTTGAGATCAGAAATGAGGAGAAACCCAAAGCTTCGATCGACCCGATCCACGCGAACAAGCGGATAGCCAAAGGAAAAAATGGGATGAATCCAATAGTCGCCATCAAAGCAATAATAAATAAGGACTCTAAAGTTGTCGGATCGGAAGTAATTACAAGGAAGACAACATTAGTTCCAAAAATTGCTGATGAACCAAAGGTGTTGTGATTTGCAACCCTAAACCTCCATCCTCCGGCGACTGCTACAAAAATAGGCTGAAAATCGTGCTAAAATGAAGTTCAAGGATATGTTAGGTTAATATGTAAACGGGTTAGTGGGTGGGTTTGAGTTTTTTTAGCATAGATGAATCAGGTCGTTGGGCTGGATTTTAAAAAATTAGGTGAACCAATAAGATAAAGTCATTTGTTTACTTTAATGACTCATTATTTGTCATGTCAACAAGCTGTTAAAAAGGGGTAATTTTAAACCTTAAAAAAATATTGAGGGCATTTTTAAATCAAAAGGTAGATGAAGGACATTTTTAAACCATTTGTAATACAATGAAAAGTCCAAAGAGAAGAAATCCTTTGGTTTTTAGCTTTTGAGGCCTTCCAACATATTTTAATTTATTTGTTTTCGCTTCAATTCTCCACTTCTTCCAAACTCTCTTTAGCTTACAACTCAATACCTCTGTAAATTGGAATTTCTTCATTTGATCATGGCGGCAACCGCTCACAATAATCTCAATGCAAAACTCGTAAGTCTAATTCATGCATGCATCAATTCCTCTCTATTATTAGCTTTGTAAAATCCTTCGTTGCTTCTGTAAACTGTTTATTGATTAGTTCAATTGTTTGTTCAGGTGTTGTTGGGGGACATGGGAGCTGGTAAATCAAGCTTGATTATACGATTCGTCAAGGGCCAATTCCTTGAATTTCAAGTATTTGTCTTTCTTTGCGAGTTACTTTTTAGGGTTGTTTTCCCCAATTCTCAGTTTTGTTGATTTGTGTGATTATTACGTGATGTTGTTGATAACAGGAATCGACGATAGGAGCGGCTTTCTTCTCGTCTACAGTTTCAGTTAACAATTCTACGGTGAAGTTTGAGATCTGGGATACTGCTGGTCAGGAGAGGTACCATAGCTTAGCGCCCATGTACTACAGGGGTGCTGCAGCTGCTATCATCGTCTATGACATCACCAGCACTGTGAGATTCTTTCCATCAACAACTAAATTTTAATCCCCAACTAGCTAGCTTAAAGGTTTTTATAGCCGAAATGAACTCTCACATCTAATAGCTTATGAAACAAACTCAATTCCAACAGAAGCACTCTTATATATATTAATCACTGAATACAAGTTACAAGTAGAATACGCACAACAAAGTAATAATACACTAACTAAGGAGAGATAAACCGAGAAAGAAGTAACCAGAAAGGGATGAGATACAAGACCATAGAAAGGAGATGAGAGGATCAGAAAGCCAAAGCTTCACATAATAGTTTGCATAACCGTTCTTCTAACTCCTAGTCCTTTTTAACAAAGTGTAAATGGGCCTGAATCCCAAATAAAACTCTCTAATAGACTGTAGGTCCTTACGGGGTCAGTTTGGTTCACAACAGCCTAGTCTTCTGGACTGGGCCTTCCTGTTCAGTCTATTACAGAATAACAATCAACTGGGTCTTATGAAAGCAATAGTTGGCTTTTTGCCAGTTCGTCAGTACATTGGTATTGCAATGTGGAAATGAATTATAGATTAATAGAGAATATATGCAACTTTATCTTATGCATCGACAAAGTTGCAAAGACATGTTTATGCTTGTTTTTCGTTTACTTGTGCTCATTTTGCATTTAAGGACATTTTTTGGCCATGGAGAGCATCTGGTCTTAAGTGGATGAGAGTACTGGTTGATTTGTCATTCATGTTGAATTAGGACTTCAGGCAGAATATTAGGTCATGTTTGCTGTTTGCTTTCCCTTTGGCGTTTCTGCTTTTTCACAATTAACATTATCATTAGAGGGTTGGAACTAGAAATTTTAATCTGAGGGGGGCAAATATAAAGTCTTAATGGATTTAAGTGAATGTTTTTGCTCTTAGGAATGGCCATTTTACTATAAATTTTAAGAAGTTATTTAAAACTTGAAGGGTTAAAAGTTCCCTTTCCCGGATTTACCCAGTGAGGGTGGGGCTTGTAATTCAATGTTGACAGTTTTAATGTGTGGATCATACCTTTGGCATCCTATATGAACTCCTAGATCCATGAAGGACATGGGCATCTGTAATCGGGTGTAGCTAAGCAAAGAGTGGAAAGAAGGAATCACAGAAATCGACGCATTCATTCTTTACTTACCAGTGTGATGATATCTTCATCTAAGGAAAGAAGAATAAAACAATAACTTTCCAAAAGTTCATTTGTTATGGCCAATACTAGAGATGGAGCCACGATTCGAACCTTATGGGTTCTAGATTCTCGACTTCAAATACTAGTAACTGGGTTCTAAATTTATTTTGATAAATCTTTTAAACATGCATATATGGTTTAGACCCAAATTACTAGGTTTTGCCGTGTCACTTGTTACATGCTACCTCAGCCCTGGCAAATATTGGGAATGAGCTGCATATCCCATGTTTATGCAACTCTTTGCTGTGCATGTGTAATTGTGTATGCCTATGTCTATGCATGTCAATTTCGATGCCATCTTCATTCTAGGTGTAATCTTCTTTTTCCTTCTTAATATAGGATTCATTTGCACGGGCAAAGAAATGGGTGCAAGAATTGCAGAAGCAAGGTGCTTATCCGTGAACTTTTCTGCTTTATTCAAATAGAAAATTTAGAATATTCTTCTTTCATCAGTTTATTGCATAAAATCCAGAGCTCTACTAACATCTTTTTAATCTTTTTCTTTATGTTGTATTGTATTTTTTTACTTTATTGCCTTAAGGACTCATATAAGGTTATTAATGGTATCATAACTTCATATTCATAGATTTTCTGGTGAAGTGATTTAGTTTTCTGATAATTGGGCAGGTAATCCCAATATGGTCATGGCTCTTGCTGGCAACAAGGCTGACCTAGAAGATAAGAGGAAGGTGACTGCAGAAGTAAGTTCTTTTTTCTTTTTCAGTGTTGTGGGTAAATATGTATTGCCTATCATCTTCTGATTTGAGGTTCCTTTGATTGGGCTTTGCCATCCATCTATTTTGAAACACAAGTCTTGTAATGCACTTTTCAACATATTGTGTTTGGTCTCAGCTCTATTAAATAGTTTTTAGGATAGCTATCAAATATATATTGCATAATGATCTGAGACATAGCAACATGTTACTTGCCTCTAGATAACCAGTTCAGATAATGATTTAAAATGAAAATACTCAAAATTTGTGGAGTAAACTTCCACAAACTGGTATCCAGAGCTGAAGTAGAAGTATGCTGGCTTTCCTTTTCTTTCTTTTTTTTGGTTGGAAAATGCTATTCTATAATTGAGTTTCTTGCAATTATTAAATAGGTTGTAGGAACTTGTGGGCTTTAAGGCATTTGTTATTTATAACTTTATCTACTGATTTATCATTTCCTACAATATACCAATACTTGGGCAGTTCAGTTACCTGATTGTTTTGGGGCATCAATTTCCTGGTATATAGTATTTTAAATACGGCTTATACAGGAAGCACGCTTGTACGCAGAGGAAAATGGCCTATTTTTCATGGAAACCTCTGCCAAAACTGCTGTTAATGTCAATGATATATTTTACGAAATCGGTTAGTTCCATTGTTTTGTTGTTTTGTATTCATTTATTGCTATCATTTTTCTTATCTTTTCTTTTGAAAGGCATATGACACAGTAGGTAATATAATAATCTATCACCTAGGCTTTTGAGCGTCTGTAATTAAAATGTACGAGAACAGTCTTATGTTATAGTTTTCCCTTGTTGCTATGATGCTATCGTTGTGCTATGCAATAATCTTTCTGGGCATGGTTCTCAAGAC
The DNA here is from genome assembly GCA_036250505.1 of Solanum acaule. Lineage (NCBI taxonomy): Eukaryota > Viridiplantae > Streptophyta > Magnoliopsida > Solanales > Solanaceae > Solanum > Solanum acaule. The sequence goes on along the minus strand of JAJOOR010020100.1, from coordinate 13,095 downwards.
ATTGTCTGGACAACAATATGCACCCTCTCTTAAAATATTAGAACTAGCTGCTTGAGGAATACAGCCTACAGGACTTCAAGGATAAAATGGTTCCAAAGAATAGTTTGAAAACCTGAATATTTAGGAACTTCTGGTGCCATTTTCTCTTCAAACCCTCAGCTTGCTGTATGGTAACCCTCTGTAGTCAGACCCAACCATATTATAGTACTGTTCTGACTTCTGCTTAATCACATCTGGATTCCAACTGATCCTGGAGTGAATGTGAAGCTTGTCCTGGAATACAGGAAGTGGTGACTTGAAAGGTAACTTTAACGTTCCTATCAGGCATCTTCGTTGATGCATACTTGAATAAATTCCAACTGATGTAAACTGCAATATGTAAATTCTCTTACAGATTTCATATTACATGAATTGCAAGATTATGCACATTCCTACTTGTCAGTTACAAACTTATGCTCTTCTCACATGAAGAAAACTATATGATTTTACTAAAATGGAGTCTTGAAGAGTTGATGGTTGCTCTATGGGTTACCTTCAATTTACATGATAGATGCTATGCTAGGGGTAGAGTTGTAAAATTACTTCAACTATTGAAATTTGGAAGTCAACTTTACAAAGCAATTTATAATTTTTAGTTTCTATGTATCAGCATAGGTAATAACAGGAAAATTTAAATTTCTTTAATCAGCTTAACCTAATTAATAAGAAATAGTATAAAGATGAGGTCACCTTGCATGCAAGATAATAGACTGTAGTTGGAATACTGATTATTTCCAAATTCTCCATGTCGACAAATAATAGTTGTTAGAACTTCTAATTATTAACATACAAGTAACATCTATTATATCAATATTAAGTACTTTTACAGGATTTTCTTTCCAAAGTACCCCCCTGTATTCCTTTTCTTGTTCAGGAATTGCAGTTCCAGAAATCTGGACTTGAGAATAAAAGAAGTACTGGACAATCTTAATTTATGTCTGCTTTAAGTAGTATGAAAAACATGTATATAATCTCTTAAAGGTTACTACTAGTATACAAATACCTGTAAATATTTTGATTGTTAGTTTATATAAAATCAATAATTTGATCACTGTTTATATTGTTGAATTCGTGCTACCTTGGAAAGTGGAAATTCGGCAATTGAGTATAGACTGTAGAGCTTATGGCCTTATGATTTAGTTCCTTTTGTTCAACATTAGTGGTCTGGTGTTCTTCTAAAGGAAGAGGAATCTTTTTTGGTTGAGTTAGGGGAGCAGGAGAGCTTGGAGTAAGGATGTTATACATGGTGATACGAGCAAGGATGTATGCTTGGAGTAAACAGAGAGGTTGATATGGAAGTAAAGTGAGCGTCCTGATGATGACTGGAGTTTGAGTAGGTATAACCAGCAATTACCTGTCACAAGGATCATACACCAGTGCTGTGGGAGGGGATTATGACCTCCAGTAACCTTCGGATTGAGAGGGGTTTAAATTGGAGCAGATTGGGCTGCTTTACTGAGGAAAGTTGGTGAATATTGACAAAGTTATGGATCATGTTGAATAAAAGGATTTCTGTGGAATAGCTTTGTGGGTCTTCCAGGACAGCGCTAATAGGTCTCCAGCTTTTCGTAGTCAAAGAGGGGTTAGTCGTCAGCTTTTGAAGTATAGGTGAAGTGGTACAGATTAGAGAAATTAATCTTCTGCATTATATTAATGCTATACATGGATATCCGAAATTGATGTTTCGGTTTACTTATTTTTAGACCTGCCATTTTAGGACGTCTTTCACCTCTTTTGTTGCGTCTCAGAGCAGTTGAATGTCTCTGTTATTAACCTGCTTCCCTGATTTTGTGGGTGTGAATTCTGCAGCTAAACGATTGCCTAGAGCTCAGCCTGCTCAAAATCCGGCAGGAATGGTACTTGTTGACAAAACAGCAGAAGGATCACGAACTGCATCATGCTGCAGTTAAGTATTATGATATCAATCGCTCCATTGATTTTGTGAACTTCACCCATGTTTTGGAGACATTTCTTGCTCTTCATGTTGTGCTGGTATGGGAGTTGAAGACAGGAAATGGGAAGTCATGTTTATTGGGAGATACACAGTAGAATATGTATGTAAACTGTATTTAAAAGCGCCATAATCTGAGGTGATCGTCTCTTTTGTTCATTTAATCTGTAAATAGTTTGAATTCCCCCCCAACCAATTTATTCTTGATAATTGGACGCTGTTACTCCCCAAAAATTGGTTTAGGTGAATAAGATTTGCCCAATTTAGTTTGGAGCATAAAAATATCAAATGTTTATTATGGTTATGGATATCAGTTTAATGTTAAGATGTTTGCAACTTGCTAAGAGACTTGTCAAGAAATAGAAAAGGAAAAAAGGACAAACATTAGTTTAGGATATATTTTAGTACTTTATTGTAAAAGAAAATTCTTGTGTAACAACTTAATCGTATATTTTAGAGATTAAAAGAAAAAAGAAAACAAGTGGTGAGGTTATTTGAGTATTTACTTTAATTCATTTGAACCTACACAAAATTTGGATTGATTTCATTAATGTGTTGGACTTATTAATTAGTTTTATTATGTTTAAGTCTGACCTAATTTCCCCCTTTGATCGGGGTAAACATAAGTGACTTGATTATTATTATTTTTTAACCAAGTTAATTATTTAAGTTTTGAATTTTATAAATAAAATTAAAACAATAAAAATCAATTTCTTTTTGTCTCGATTTTTGACTGTTTTTTCGACAAAATCTCGAAAAACAACTGTTATTTATTTGTATCATTAAGATACATAGAACAATAATTTTATAGAACATGGTAAGAAATGATAAAGTTTATAGTATATTTATCAGAAAGTTAATTGTCTGTAACAAAACAAAAACAATATTGAAAAGAAGAAAATTGAGCCCACTAAATGCAGTGTATACTTAAGAAAATTATTCCCCTCAAATACTCGAGGTCAACGATAGTGTATTATTTATCGGTGTATTGGTACCTAAAATTACGATGTAAACGAACCACTCAACGGCAGTGCCTACTCACCGGTGTATTGATACTTAAAATTGCTATTGTTGAAATATGAGAATAAAACCCTCTATTTATACACAACAAAGGATATCATATTATCTAAATAGTCACAATCCTAAAAAAAAGTCAGACTCTTTAGAAATGTCACAATTCTTCAAAAAAGTTATAACTCTTCATTTTTTCATTCACCCGTTTAAAACCCAACAACATGAGAAACGTATAACCAGTGCATTTAAATATACCTTTTATTTGTCGTAGCATATGGTACGAATATTTGATGTTATAAAATATAACTTTGTCAGCGATTAGATGCAGATGAAATAGGAAGAATTAGGTTTAGAGCTTAGTTAAACTGCAGAACGACTACTTAATTCCTACTTGTATGTTTAAAGTCTCCAAGGGCGTTCAAAGAAGTTGTGTTAAAGCTTAAATCTTTTTTGTGGAAGGAAGAGGTATGAGGATATTTGGGAAGCACATATTTCCAAGACAAATTGTACTATTTGCTTCTGGGTATGTTAATTATACACTTGTTGCTCTTTTGATCATATGTAAAACTATGTATCATATTCATTTTTTTGTGTTTTTTTTTGTGGAGAATAGGATGTTGTTTTTGGGTTCAACAACATATGATGTGCACAGATCCATAAAGAACAACCAAACGCCACCTTCAAAGGAGCAAATCGAAGCACTTGAGGATTATCTCAACTCTGTTCGCCGCCCTTCTTAGGCATGTTTCTATTTTCGGTGCACAATATGCCACGTATTCCTCTTATCTACTTTCCATTAGTTGAAGGACTTCCTCTCTCAATTAATTTTGTATCTACTAAACTAATATTCTGTAAATATTAATTTATGGAAAGACATGTTTAATTTACCTGTGTTGTTATTACAGTATGAACATTAAAAAAACACTTGAAGTTATCTCGAATTAATATAAAAAAAATACTTAAAGTTTGTGGATATTCTATTATCTTATGGACTCATTTTAAATTACAATAAATAAATATTTTTGATCCATTTTTACAACAACAGTGAGATCTGACGTTTGATAGGTGCGTGGAGTAAACACCTTCAAATCAGTGTAAAAATATTATGTGACACTGTCAATTTGAGTTTTCTTCTTTATTAAAACACTCACTTTTCATTTTCTACAAAACCTCAATTGATAGATGTTGAAGAGCTTTCCATCTAAAAAATAAAATAAAAAATTCTCCATCATCAATGAAATTTCCATCTAGCTTTACTAACTTTAATTTTATTTAAAAGTTACGAAATCAACTAATTTGTAGATTTTGAAAGTGCAATTGCAAATAAATTTCAAAAAACTAAATCAGTGAAAAAGCATCAAACCCAAATCAATCCTAAACTAACACTATATACACATGAATAATAGATAACACAAGAAGAAAATAACAACAAATTGTTGAAGAAGAAGGAAGTTGACGATTGGAACATGTCAAAGGAACAGGTCCAACGAAGCTGACTGACGTGTCTACAACAAGTGTTGATGAAGAAGGAAACTGACGATTGAAACATTTCAAAGGAACAGGTCCAACGAAGCTGACTGACGAGTTTACAACACTGCTGTAGAATTAGAGTCGCACTAGGATTAGACTACTTATATTAATTAGGATTATATTACGATTATGATTAGATTACGATTAGGATTATAGTACGACTAGGATTAGATTATTTATAATTGCATTATTATTATAGTAGTAATAAGTATTGTAGTAGGACTCTAAGTATAGTTAAATTATGACTCTACAATTCTCTCCCTATATAAGGAGTATGTACTTAACAATTTTATTCATCAGTACAATCCTTGATTTCTCTAACGTGAGATTTCTACATGGTATCAGAGCATAAAAGCTCTTCCGCTCTCTGAGTATTGATTTAAAAAAAAGAAAAAAAAACACACGTTAAATTGCAATGACCACTTCTACCAAAAATATGTTGACCTGCTCACTTTACCAACTCATTGTCGCTTGCTCCATTAAACTTAAGCCAACAAACTACCTCATATGGAGGACACAAATATCCCAATTGATTCAGGTGATGAAACTAACGTATCTCATCTATGAACCAAGTAAAAGTAGTTGTTCCACTGGACGGACTGCTAGGGAAGTTGTAGCGGTTAAGAAGGATCCAAAAGATAATTACACCATTGATGATTGGAAGAAGAAAGATGTGTTGCTACGAAATTGGATCTGAGGCATATTGACCGAAGAAAGCATGTACCTAACTGTGGGCTACTCAAATGCCAAGGAGATGTGGGAATACTTGGAAAAAACTTATATTCAAGCAACAAAAGTAATTAATTTTGCTAGAGGTTTAGGTAAGGCATCATATTCCACCCACAATCAATTTATTAATGCTCTCACGAGTTTTGATATAAGAGAAGATAAAGAAGAGATGCCACAACAAAATCATAACATGGTATTCTCTGCCCAAAAAGGCAAGAAAAGAGGAAACAACAACATCAACTCCAGAGAAACAAGTTTCAAGCCTGCTGGACAGGAAACAGGTTCTCAAAACAGTTAATATGGACCAGGTTCTCTGAACAATAAAAGTTTCCAAAGTGAAAATAAGGAGAGGAATAATATTGAGTCATGTCAAATCTGTGATATGAATAATCATACTGCTCTTAAGTGTTTTTACTGGTGGAACTACTCGTATCAATCTACAGATGAACTATCACAATGAACGACTAGACATCACATTTATACCGAAGTATTGATAAAACAAGTTTTTGCTGGGTATTCAAAATTTTTTTTGCTGGGTATTCAAATCAAGCTAGGTGTAACCGTTCCTCTACTCACTAGCTTGAGGGGAAGTATTCAAGAAGAAGGAAGTTGACGATTGGAACATGTCAAAGGAACAGGTCCAACGAAGCTGAATGACGTGTCTACATCAAGTGTTGATGAAGAAGGAAGCTAACGATTGGAACATGTCAAAGGAACAAGTCTAACGAAGCTGACTAACGAGTTTACAACACTGTTGTAGAGTTAAAGTCGCACTAGGATTAGACTACTTATATTAATTAGGATTGTATTACAACTAGGATTAGATTACGATTAGGATTATAGTACGACTAGGATTAGATTATTTATAATTGCATTATTATTATTATCATTATTATTATTATAGTAATAATAGGTATTGTAGTATGACTCTAAATATAGTTAACTCAAGACTCTACAATTCTCTCCCTATACAAGGAGTATGCACTCAATAATTTTATTCATCAATACAATCCTTAAAAAAACACTACTATATAAAAAAATATTTTTTTTAACCAAAATTTGCATTCAAATCAAGAAGCAATTAACACGTGAGCCTCTACTTTTTTGTTTTGATTCCATAATTCAAGAAATTATCAGCGCAAAGCAAATTTATTTTGACTATTCGAATGTTTTAGGTTTTTGATCATCAAAAAGAGAGAGTGGAGTGAAAATCTAAAAGGGATTTAGGGTTTAATGGAGTGGGTACTAAATGAGTTGGAAAAAATAAGTAATTATATTATTATTGGGGGTTGAGATTCACGCGCAGGCATTGAAAATATAGGTTGTGCAAAAAGTGTGCACTTATTGTGATTTAAAATGTTTCAGGGCAATAGAACGTCCACAAAGTTAAAATGTATTTTTTAAAATTCGAAATAACTTCAAGTGTCACTTTATGTCTTTTCTCAAAAATTAATAGTGTTTTACTTTTTTTAAGAAAAGAAAATACTTACTTATAGAGTCTATTGTAACACAATTAAAATAATTGATTGAGGCTCCAAATTTTTTTTGGACTTCCTACTTTTTTCTATACTAGTCTAGTGTATGTTCTCTGCATGTGTATCTCATATTAATCAATAATATGATTTTGAGTAATATTCTATTCGAAAGTTAATTTTTTGGGTTGAGTTAAAATTCTGAAATAGGTTAATACACTTGATTTTCCTTCTACTTAAGAATATGTGGCTTAAATTGGCTGATTTTGGGCTATCGTTGAGATCAATTGAAACACGTAACAACTCGAATAAACATTGTCGTCAATAAGGGACTCTGGTCAGGGTAACTCAACCCTAACGATTGGTAGGCGGTATTAGATAAAATAATCCATGGATTAAAATTTAGTACATCTAATACATTGTTTGGCTACTTTATTTAATTTAATCCATGGATTGCTTATCCACCATATGTGGTCTTATCTTATCCCTAGAAAATGGAGGGATAACTAATCCAAGGTTTAACATACCTTAGATAAGACCCCTAAATGACTAAACTATCCCCTTATTCCTTTTCCTAAATTTCTTTTGTAATTTAATTTCCTTTTTATCTATATTGAAATGGTTATAAATGTTCTTTTTTAATTCTCCAAATTCGTTTTGTGTAATTTAATGATTTCACTAATTTTTTTCTCTCCATTTTTTCTTGATTTTTTTTATTCAAGATAGTTTGTCGATTAACCACTTGAACTATTTATTTTTATTTTTTTAAAAAAAGTATTGAACAATTTAAGTAGTCTTAAATCTATGTTAAGTTTAAGATATACTTGACCAACAAAAAATTAGGAATACACCGTGCCATTAATGATCTCCTTAGACCATCTCCAAACCAACACCAAATTCTAAATTTGGTGTTTTGAGCTCCAACCCACACCAATTTTTACACCAAATTTGGTGTGTAAATAGTGTTACATCAAATTTGGTGTAACACTATTCATCACACCAATTCACTTTTTGAATATTTTAATATTATTTCATTATACAAATTTTTAATTAAACATTATATAAATTGTATGTTTTAATTAAATCTCTTGTATATTTAATTATCTTTTATGTAATATTTTTATAATATTAATTTTAGATATAAAATTTAGGTTTTTTATAAATTAATTTTTCTATATATGACTTTTAAAAAAAATTAAATTTATGTTAATTCTACTATAAATTATAATTGGATATAACTACAATTAACCTTCACAAAAAAATTAAAAATGCAAACATATAAACAAATAATACAATATACTTAAAAATAACCGAAAATAATAAACATTCAACAAAGTAGTAGGAAATAATAGAGTTACAAGAAAGAGAGGAAGATGAGAATATGGACAGAAACATTGATGGCATAGGTAGAGAAGGTGATCTTTCACCTAGGCAGATCAGCCATCTAAAGGGGAAGAGGAAAAAAGGAGGTAACACATCTCAAACCCTTTCACAGATAAACACAAGGAGTAAAAAGGGGTCCACCTCAACTAATATTTAATGATTAGCAAAACTCTTTTCTGGAACATTAGGTCTGTCAGGACTCAAAAGGCCTTTGATAGACTTATTGAATTACATCACAGACATCATTACTCATATATTGCTCTATTTGAGCCATTTCAAAGTCCTTCAAAATTAGAAACATACAGAAAAAGACTGGGCATTGCCAAATGCAAAGGTAAATTGTGCAGCCAAAATATGGATCTTTTGGGAGGAAGATTGGGAGGAACAAGATGTAGTAGACTCTGTGCAACAAGTTACAATCAGATTCAAAAGAAGAGGATCAGATGATTATTTCAGAATCACAACAGTTTATGCTAGGTGTTCTGCACTGGAGAGATTGGAATTGTTGGAGCAACTGGAAGAGATAGCAGAAAACTCTACCATACCATGGCTGGTTGGAGGAGATTTTAACACAATCATGGATGAAGATGAAAAGTTGAGAGGCTTACCCGTGAAACAGATGGAAAAAGCTGAATTTGTGCAATGTACTAATGCTTGTGCATTAAATGAAATCAAATTCAAGGGCAGTTCATACATATGGTGGAATGGCAGAATCGAGGAAAAAAGTATTTTCAAAAGACTTGATAGGATATTTGGCAACAATGAACTGATGAGTTTAATACCTAACAGTGAGGTACATCATCTGATAAGGCAAGGGTCAGATAATGCCCCCTACATGTGATTGGTAACAACTTACAAGAAACAGTGACAAAACCATTCAAGTTTTTAAACTTTTGGACCAAGCACAATGAATTTAAAAAAGTTATGGAAGATAGCTGGAATAGAGAAGAGATTAATGGGAATCCTTTCACAGTGATTCATAGTAAGATGAAGAGAATTAAGTCTGTCTTTGCAAAGTTGAGTAGAAAAACATTTGGGGATATTTTTCAGAGAATTGCCACTTTAGAAGACACCATTAAAGTTATGGAAATACAGATAGAGATCACACCAACAACAGAAAATAGAGCCTTACTTCATAAGGCAGAAGCTGAGTTTAAAAAATATAGACATACAGAGGAGGAGTTTTGGAGGCAAAAGGCAGGAATGAAGTGGTTCAAAGAAGGTGATAGAAATACCAAGTTCTTCCATGCTTATGTAAAAGGGAAGAGGAGAAAGCTACAAGTTGTGGATATTCTTACCAACCAGGGGACAGAATCTCTACTACACAAAATATAGGGGAAGAAGCAGTAAATGTCTATAGGGAGAAATTCAGGGAGAATCAAGAGACCACAAATTATGATATGCTGGAATACATTCCTACCCTAATAAATGAGGAACAAAATGCTGATATGGGAAGAATGCCTACTGAAGATGAGGTCAGAATGGTGGTTTTTACTCTAAATGGAGAGAGTGCTAATGGGTCAGATGGTTTTTCAGGCAAGTTTTTTCAGAGCTGTTGGGATATTGTTGGTAATGATGTGACTAATATAGTGAAGGCTTTTTTCTGTGGACAAGGCCTACCCAGGTACATTACACATACCAATTTGGTGCTCATACCAAAGAAGGAGGTGGTAGTATCTTATGGGGACCTTAGGCCAATAAGTCTAAGTAATTTTGTCAATAAAATACTTTCAAGAATCATTCATGAAAGAATTGTCACAGTGCTCCCAGGAATTATTTCAACAAATCAATCAGATTTTGTCAAAGGAATAAGCATAGTAGAAAATGTGTTACTAGCCCAAGAGATAGTAAGAGACATAAACAGGAGAAACAAACTACATAATGTGGTGGTAAAGTTAGACATGGCAAAGACATATGATAGGGTATCTTGGAAATATTTGGTAAGAGTGATGAGAAAGTTTAGATTTTTTGAAAGAATTATAGCTAAGGTAGTAAGACTGATTAGCAATAATTAGTATTCAGTCTTAATGAATGGACAGTCATTTGGTTTCTTTCAGTCTTCCAAAGGGCTGAAACAAGGAGAGCCATTATCCTCGACTTTGTTCATTATTGCAGCTGAGGTATTGGTAAGAAGACTCAATAGTTTGAATGAAGATTCAGATTTCAAAGGTTTTGGGATGCCTAAATGGAGCCCTGCAATCAATCATTTATTGTATGCAGATGACACTATACTCTTTTGTTCAGGGCAATCATCATCAATTAGAAAGATGATGCAAATTCTATGGAAATATAAACTGGTGTCAAGACAGACGATTAACATGAACAAAAGTCTGGTCTACTTACATGACAAAGTTCCTATAAGCGTTTGTAACAAAATAAGAAGGCTCACTGTAATTAGGCAAGGGTCCTTCCTTTTCATCTATTTGGGATGCCCCATTTTTTATGGAAGGAAAAATAAATCACACTTTGAGAGTTTAGTGAAGAAGGTAATGAAGAGATTAAGCTCATGGCAGAACAAGCTCTTGTCCTTTGGTGGAAGATACATTCTGATAGCCCATGTATTGCAAACAATGCCTGTTTATTTATTGTCTGCCATGAACCCCCCCAAAAGTGTAATTGATCAGTTGCATAAAATTTTTGCAAGATTCTTCTAGGGTAATGCAACTGGAGCCAGAAACAAACATTGGGTATCATGGGATAAAATGTGCTACCCTAAGGAGGAGGGAGGTTTGGGTTTCAGGTCATTACATGATATATCCAAAACTTTATTTGCAAAGCTATGGTGGAACTTTAGAAAAACTACATCCTCTCCCTGGGAAGTTTCATGTGGAATAAATACTGCAAAAAATTTCATCCAATTTTGGCTAAAGGACAGGGAACATCACATGTGTGGAGAAAGATGACTGTTATTAGGGAAGAGGTAGAGCATAACATTTGGTGGCAGCTAAATGAGGGCAACTCTAGTTTCTGGTTTGATAACTGGACCAAACAAGGAGCACTCTATTATGTAGAAGAAGATACTGCAGTAAATGAAGAACTGGAGGTAAGGTCTTTCAGTAGACATGGAACATGAGACATAGAAGGTCTGAGGAGGGTACTGTCTGAAGAGATGACTGTATATATTGTGAATCATAATAAGCCTCCAGAAGATAACCACAACAATGATGCAGCTTGGTGGATGGGTAATTCACAAGAAGTTTTCACAGTCAACTCAGCCTGGAAGTTAGTGAGGCACAAAAAAGAAAGAAGAAGGGACTTTGATTTCATATGGGCAAATGAATTGCCATTGAAAATCAATTTCTTTGTTTGGAGGCTATGGCTCAGTAGAATTTCCACTGATGATAATCTGAAAAAAATGAAAATTCAGATTGTCTCAAGATGTTGGTGTTGTGAATTAAAGGCAGAAGAAACCATGACACATGTTTTCCTAATAGCCCCCATAGCCAAGAGGTAATTGAGGCATTTTGCTATTTTTGCAGGTATAAATATGGAGGACATGCACTTATAACAACTTATTATTCAATGGTGGAGTCTATATGCCAATCCTAAACTTCAGCTATTGTATAGAACAGTCCCATCAGTCATTATATGGACAATATGGAAAAGGAGAAACAACTTGAAACATGAAAAGACTGTTACATTTGAAAACATGGTGGAGCAGGTAGAAGAGATCTTGAGGAAGCTAGTAAGATGAGTGTATCCTTGGATAAGACCAGAAAAAGCAAATTGGCCACACCTAATAGCAAAATTGCAGAACTATAAGCCCAAGATATATCACCACAATGTAGTTTGGCAAAGGCCAGAGAGAGACAAAGTAAAATGCAACATAAATGGTGCAAGTAAAGGTAACCCTGGAGATAGTTCCTTTGGATTTTGCATCAGAAATCATGAAGGTAATTTACTATATGCAAAGGCAAAAGGAATTGGAGTGGCAACAAACACAGAGGCTGAATCAATGGCAATCTTGGAGGCTTTGCAGTACTGCATGGGGAAGGAACTGATGGGAGTCATAGTTGAAACAGATTCTTTGAGCCTAAAAAGGATGATTGAAAAACAGTGGAAGGTACCATGGGAGCTGGTAGAAAGGATTGAGGAAATAAGAGTTCTTGTACACAAGCTTCATTAACTCATACATTTAGAGAAGGAAATTGTGTAGCAGACTCTTTAGCAAATGAGGTGGTTGAATCACAAAGCACAAAGGAATACAACACCTTTCAGGAGCTACCAAGTTCAATCAGAAGACATATTAATTTAGATTAAGCATAGGTACCAAACATCAGATTCAAGACAAGAAGAATCATAACACCAACATGTTGATAATGAGGAAGAAAAGCATAAACAATCAAGAACAAGGGAAACATAGATACAACAGTGTGAGAATAACATTGAACAAGAATTGTAAACGTCGAGAAAGTGACAAGAGAAATATTACATATGTGTTACAGAAGGTTAGGACTATAATTTCTAGCTACCAAACCCCCCATCAAGTCGGGTCACGGAGCATTAGAGCTATCTAGTACACAATGAAGCAAAATAGAGAGGGCAGGCTCAATGACTTGCAAGATTAGAGGGAGAAGAGCATACACTAACGACCAATTGGACAAAATCCCGACCATCTGAGGAGAAAAGAGAAAAAGGAAGATATATTTCAATAATATATAGGATAGAAACGACAAGGAAGAAGAGGATTGAGTCGTACCAGGAGCTAGAGAGTAGATCAGCAGAGCCACTAAATTGGTGGAGCAACCATGAGAGAAGAATCTTCAAATTCAACCTGCAAATACACTTATGATGAAGAGAGAGTAAGCTTCAAGACAAGAGTACTTCAGCTGGAGGAAGTATAACAGTGGAATAGACTAGGGAACAACTTTTAGAAACTTTTCACCTTTTTCTTTTGGGCTAGGTCTTTTTGCTGGACTTTGGTCATTTTGTTTTCTTTGTTTCTTGCTTTTTTTTTTTTTTTTTTTTTTTTTTTTT
>JAJOOR010020099.1:0-30932 GCA_036250505.1 Solanum acaule | reverse complement strand
GGATACTTCCTTCTTATCAGCGCCTCAACTTTGTTTACTCCCCTAAACGGCTTTCCTCGCCTACCGGTTTCAACATTAGGATGGCATAGTATAGAAGTTTTCTCCCTGTTTCCAGTGTGCTAATAAACTAGAAACCATGACTTCAAATAATTCTAATACATAATAACTAACATAAATTTATTCAATCATATATATGATATTCAGGAATATATGAAATTAGTTCCGCATATTTATTGAACAATATACCTTTGCTTCTTGCTTAGCCATGCTATCTGAAATATCTAATTGGATTTCAAATTTTTCCATTAACTTTTAAGTATTTTATATCTTAGTTGTGAGAGTGTTAAGAAAGTTGAAAGTTTTTATTAACTTAGGCGTTGCCTGCTTATTCATTTACATATACCTTCCTTTATATAGAAAAAAATTCTTACGTACTACACTACTTACAATAATGTGCTACTTACACCTAGCTTTCTTGTGTAATGTACTTTGGGTCAGAATGCCTAATGATTGATAGCCCTCTCAAGTACAATGATGTTAATGAAAATGAACTACTCTATGGGAATGGAGGCAAAGCACCGAGAAGATATGGTTAGATGGAAGTTCTGCCTACGTTAAGCCGGATTTCAATGAACATCTTTCATATTCCATAACTATGTGCCCACATAGGATATTCGCTACTGGATTCCATCCAAGCTAAAATGTTACCGGTCCTACCTTTGGCAAGTACACCACCTCTCTACAGCGTGGGGTTTCATGACACCGGATTCCATGGTTAGCTCTCATGGTCTTGTCAGTTAATGCCTATTCCCATCATGTGAGATGTGCATTATGGTTTCTTCAGAAGTTCTATAAAGTGTGGGTGATAGTGTGGCATCCTATCCATGCATTGCACCAGTAGGCTTTTGGAGGGTCATATTGAGTTCTCTAAGTCTTAATGGCTAATGTTTGATTGTCTTCTTATGACACAGTTAATGAGAATGATGATCTATTATCTAATGAATGAAGGTGCTCTAAAAGAAACTAATGAAGAATGTTGACTTAAATGACTAATGTAATGATGCATGCTATAGTTGGATTGTATTATGAGTTACTTCCTTGTCATGACTTATTGAATATGAATGTGCCTTTTCTATGGTGGCTCCAAAAGAGTACTTCGTGTAAGTTGTAGTATGGGATGCTACTCATACATTGCACAAGTATGACTTAGGGTTGTCTTAGATGATGGCCCTTATGTGATGATATTACTTAGGTAATGTTTATGTCTCTTATGTATGAGTATTGTATGAAGATGGAAAGGTTAAATGGTAAGTTCACTTGTTTCAGAGCACAAGATTTTGTAATGGTCTTAGGATTTCTCAAACCACATCTAGTAGAGTCTTGTTCATAATGTGAAGCGCGCCACATTATGAATAGGAGGCTATTTGGTGTTTAGAAAGTCTCACTTCTTCATTCTTCAAGTCATGCCATAGAGTTTAACTTTATAATGTCTCTCTCCTATTCCTTATCCGAAGGTCTTTAGAGTATGACCATTTGAAAGGAGTATGCTAGAAGGTGTGAGGGAGGAAGGTTGGTTGTGATGACAATTATGGTTATGTGTGTTGTTGGTAGAATCCGACTTAATCAAGATGAGTTTTGAGGTATGTTGAAAGAGTTGATGAAATGTGATGTTTTAGAAATGCCTAGATGAGTTGAGTGTGAAGGTTGTTGTGAGCAAGAGTTGCTAAATGAGAACCTTCCGAGTTTGAAACCACCGGCTTGTTGATGGTTTCTTGTAAGTTGTGAATGTCTTAATTTAGGATCTTATGTTAAGTTCATGATAAGCCTTAGTTGGGTTTACTTCTAAGGTTGTGGAAAACACCTTTTCAAAGTCATTCTTCCAAATCACTAAAATTAGAAACCCACCTCTCCAAAAGTTCTCTTTCTCAGAAACATCCATTGGAGGTGAAGGATTCAAGCTTCCAAGGTCAAGACTTCTAGTTTTTCAAGGGATTTTCATGGAGTTCTTCCATAAAAGGTATGATTTTCTTAATCCTTGACTTATTATCTTTCAAAGGGACAATTTCAAAAGTGATTACAAATCTCCAATGTTTACCCAAAACCCTAGATTTCAATCTATGCATGGGATTGATTCAAAATTATTTATAAAGGGTTTATTGCATTGATTTATGAAGAAATTGTGGAGTCAAAGATGAATTAGGATGATTTCTTTCTAGAACCCATGTTTCCCCCCCAAATTCTTAAGTTGTGAATTGTGAATTGGGTTTGATTGATCATGAAGTATATTGAGTTGTTTAAAGCTTATATTGATCTAGTTGATTGAATATTGTCACTATTTATGCCTAATTTAAGTTTGCTAGGGTTTGTTGGTGACTTGTGATCATGGCCTTGAAAGGGCAAGTTATGATCAAATTTCATGTTGAAGTAGAATTTGTGCTTGAGCTATTGATTCACTTGAAAGGTGGAGGTGTTTAATTACTATGTCTATTGTGATCATGTCCTTGAAAGGCAAAGCATGAATGATTAATGTATGATTATGATGAGAATTATATGTATGTGAATTCAATGATAGTATGATGATCATTTTTAGAATGTAATTGTGTTATTGATTGAAAGAATACTCTCAATTAACACTCATGAATGATGATGATAGAATGTGAAGGGTTTCTATAATGTGATGTTATATCTTGAATTGGTAGGCTTAAGCATCCTATTCTTGTTTAAATGAAAGTAATATGGATTGATGTGACCTGAATGTAACACCCCAACTTTTCAAAACGTCTAAATTAATTCATATCTTTGTGGAAAGACAAGAAGGGTGAGTAATAAATTAAAAATGATGTGGTATGTCATATTTTAAGTGTTCAAGGGTTGTATCTCAAGTTTTGAAGTTAAGTAAGTGGCAAAATAAAATTTGGGTCAGATGTCTTGGATGTTTTCTTCCAATATATAAAGAGTTAGGAGGCCTATTACCCATTAAATCGAATTCCTACGAGTCTAGTTTTCAACGCACAAAACCCCGTATCAAATCAACATCAGAGTAAAAAGTTATGAGGGTTTTACCAGGGACTGCCGGGGCAGAATCCGGGTAGGGTAAAAGATATGGTATGTCGGCTTATTTAAAGTTTTAAGCCATGAAAACATTTCATTTCAGTTCCAAACCAGAGAGAAAGCTTAAGAGAGGGTTCCTATGGAGTTCTAGCATAATGAAGGTTAGTTTTTGACGATTTCTACCATTAAACATTGCCCCCGTGCCTTGAAACGTAATCCCTACACGTGACAATCATTTTTCCCTTCAATTAGCTGCGTTTGGAGCTTGTTTTTGAAGATATAAATTTGTAGTTGTTGGTGTTTCTTCAAGGTTTACAATTGGTTAACTAAGGTAATCATCTCGGGACCCTTTTATGGTTGTTTTTATGTATTTCTACGGACGTTTCGACAAGTTGGGGCAATGTGGCAAATCTGCCGATTTAAGATTAATTATGAATTGTTTATAGGCGCACCAGCTGTGTATATATAGTGTTTGCGAAGCTTAGGACATAAGGAACAACTTTCGTGAAGGAACTACGGTCTTTCGAGCATTCATTGGAAAGGTATGTTAAGGTTATTCCCCACTTATGGCATGTTTCCTTAAAGCTTAGGAGTAATATAATTGGGTTGTTATCCTTGTTACACTTTTAGCCATTATTGTTGATTATTGACTGCTCGAATTGATATAATCCTCCCTTGTCGGAATTCTTATTCAGTTAGTAGCGTCCATATGTTGGACATGACTTAGAGGTCATTTGTATAGGTTCCTTATAAGTAAATTTCTTGCTTTTAGTAATTGGATTGTTATTGTTGCTCTTGGGGCTACTGTGGTTAGCTGCAGGAATGTGATCTATGCCTAGACGGGCTATGTTCTGCCTACAGGGCTATATGGATGCCTAAAAGGGCTATGATTTGCCTACGGGGCTATATTTATGCCTAGAAGGGCTATGAGTTGCCTACAGGGCTATATTGACGCCTAAGAAGGATATGTGCTTCATACAAGACCATTTTGTTCCCTAAGAGGGCTATGAGTTGTCTATAAGCTATGTTGATGCCTAAGAGAGCTATGTGCTACCTACGGGGCTATATTAAGGCCTAAGAGGGCTATGTGACTGCCTACGGGGTAAGGGGACTACTAATAGGGGTATATAGGTTGATTGGCACCTTCCGGGCTTATGGGGGCCTGAGTAGGTGGTCTTGTGTGCTGTTTGTACTTACCGAGCTTATGGGGGCTTGGTTAGGTTGTTGTTTTATTAGTTTTGATAAGTTTAGATTTAGGAGCAGGTCAGTACACTTATCTTATCCTTGATTTATTTATCAGATTATTCCAGTATATCAGGATACCTCCTCAAAGTCTAGTGCCTTTCATACTCTGTACATTATTTTGTACTGACACCCCATTGCCTTGGGGGCACTGCTTTTATGCATGCAAGTCCTGACAGACGACCGAGTAGACCTCCTCAGCAGCAAGATTGACTTTTATCCGGTTGGCTAGCCCCTTTACTCTGGAGTTGCCAGAGTTGGGAGGTTTGTTACCTTTTGTTGTATATATCTTTATGGGTAGGCTGGGGCCCTGTCCCGCTAATCTTTACTACTCTTAGAGGCTTGTAGACTAGTGTGTGGGGTGTATAGTTACGTTATGGTCATACTGGCCTATATTGTTGGTTTGGTGAAGCTTGTGAGCTATTTGATGTATTGTATTGATATATACCTACTTTTAGTTTTGGTAATTTACAATAGGAATCCATAACGATTGTTGAATCGTCATAGTAATTCTTGTCCTTAATTATTGATTGGGAGTACCCACTTTCTTTAAGTGTTATAAGGGTGAGGGCATAGGTTTCTTTCAGCATAAACTCTAAATAAAAAGGTTTGTTAAGGTTATTCCCTTTGTTCGACTTGTTTCCTTAAAGCTTAGGAGTGATATGATAGGGTTGTTATTATTTGTAAACTTGTAGATATAATTGTTAGTGGTTGGATGATTGTGTGGTTATAAACCTTTCATTGTTGGGACTCGTAAACTGTTAATAACGGCCCTATGTTGGGAGCGACTTGGAGACTACTCGTATAGGTTGCTTATAGCTAAATTGATCACTTTTTACCTATTGAATTGTTTGTTATTGCCCTTAGAGTTATTGTGGTTAGTTGTTGGGTTGTGATCTTTGCCCACATGTCTATGTTGTTGCCTAAGAGTGCTATGTGATCTTTGTCTACGGGTCTATGTTGTTCCCTAAGAGGGCAATGTGATGTTTGTCTATTGTGCTATGTTGCTGCCTAAGACGGCTATGCGATCTTTGGCTACGGGGCTATGTTGTTCCTAGGAGGGATATGTGATCTTTGCCTATGGGGCTATGTTATTTCCTAAGAGGTCTATGTTCTGCCTATGAGGCTATGATGTTGCATCAAAAGGCTATGTTAATACCTACGGGGATATGGGACTACCGTAGGGTATATAGAATGAATAGGCACCTTCTAGGCTTATGGGGGTTAGGTTGGTGGTCTTGTTTGTTGTTTGTAGTTGCCGAGATTATCGAGGACCTAGTTAGGTTTTTGTTTGATTAGTTTTTTGGTATGTGGAGATTTAGCAGCAGGTAGGTATGCTTATCTTATTCTTGACTTCCTTACCTGATTACTTTCAGTATATTATGATACATGCTCAATTAAAATAATTCATTTCTTACTCAGTACATTGTTTCGTACTGACGCCCATTTGCTTGAGGGAACTACATTATTGCTTGCTGGTCCATACAGACGACTCAATAGACCATCGTAGTAGCACAATTAAGTTCTAGCAGGTTTGTTGCCCCTTTCCTCAAGAGCTTCCAAAGTGTTAAAGGTTTTTGATTTTGCTGTAAGTAGTTTTAGGTAGGTCGGGCCCTGTCTCGACAAAGCTTTACTACTCTTAGAGGCTTGCAGACTAGTGTGTTGAGTTGTATAGCCACATTATTTTCCACATTGGCCTTTTTATGGTTGGCTGAAGTTTGGTGATGGTTTGGTTTATTGTCTTGATACATTGCATTTCATAGCTTCCCTATAGATATCATGGTAGTTCTGATTCCCCATGTAGCATTTACATTTTCCTAGATATCATGGTGGCCTCGACGACCCAAATAGGATTTATGTGCTAGCTGGCTATTTCTTTATATGAACTATAAGAGTAGTTATATCCTTTATAGAGCTGTTGACAGGGGCCTTGCCAGCCAAAGGCATAATTTAAGCCGAGATATACTCATTTGTTTTCTTAAATATTTGTGGCTATTATGCGCTATTTGCAAATGGTTTAGTAGGGTCGACTGAGCCTATGCGTTGGCATTAGGTTCCAGTTGCGCCCTTGATTTTGGGGAGTGACATACTCGATGTGATGAAACCATTACCCAAAAGGTCATTTAACTGATCTTTCAATTCCTTAAGATGAAATATAGCCATTTTGTATGGCGAAATAGTAATAAGTTGGGGATCTAGAAGAAGGTCAATTCTAATGTTGATTTCTCTTCCGGAAGGAAATTTAAGAAGATTATTTGGAAACACTTCCAAAAACTCCTTCACAACAGAAACTGACTCAAGAGTAGGGGTGTCAAAATATATATCTTGAACCCAAACTAGATGATATATGCAACACTTAGAAATCATCATCCTGGCATTAAGGCATGAGATAAATTGACCTATACGCAATGAAGTTCTACCCTTCTACCCTATGACTCGTTCATTTGGAAATCGAAACCTAACAATTCTACTTCTACAGTCAATGGAAGCATAACAAGCATGAAGCCAGTACATACCAAAAATAACATCAAAATCAAGCATATCTAACTCTACCAGATTAGTTGAGGTGATTTTGACAAAAAATAAGACTGGAAAATTGAGTTAAACCCATTTAGCTAAAACTAAATCACCGACTGTAGAAGAGACAGAGAAGGGTTCTTATTGGATTTCAGGACTGAGATCGAATTTCATCGCAACATAATGAGCCACATAGGAAAGTGTTGCTCCTTAACGTAACAAGTCATAAACATCAAACTGAAAGACTCTTAACATACCGGTGACCACATCAAGGAATACCGCATGATCTTGTTGAGTATAAATACCATAAAACATGTTTTGACGTTATTCTCCACTAGAGCAAGATGAAGTACCCGACTGAGTCAGGCAACCTGAAGAATTGTTAGGATACACCTATCGACGACCATCTCAACTCTTTTGTAGAAACAGAAGGGTAATACCTCAACCTTTTTCAAGTCTTACCACAACCATAACATCCATCAGTAAAGGCTAAAACTTCCCAGATGGCTCTTCCCACTATTTTGGCAAGTGGGGAAAGGGCATCCACTAGAACCATCACTCTGAAACTTAGGGTATGGAACCCTATCTTTGTTGAAATTTTGCACTTCAACAATAGTAGAACCTCTAGTAGATCGTAAATACCTTTGTCTTCATTGAGTTCTACCACCACCACCAAATATTTGATGAGGGTACTCACCATTATCAGTGCGAGCTCTCTTAATAGCCCTAACACTCTCCTTGAGTTCCTTTTCCTAAATGTTTTGAACGTTAGTCATCAACCTAGAAATATCCATCTTTTTTATCAACATGGCTGTTCTACATTCCTTCACCACGATCTCCGAGAACCTGAAACGAACTTTCTCATTCGGGCTCTAGAATTGACCACCATAGTCGGAGTATACTTGGAGAGTTGAGCGAATTTCAAGGCATACTCTTTAACACCTATATTCCCTTGCCTCAAGTTGATGAGTTCCTTAACCCCTACCTCTCTCATATCAAGAAGAAACAAATCATAAAGCAAAGCTCTTTTAAACTTGTCCAAATCGAAAGGACCTGCATCAATAGCCCTTCCTTCCTTCCATTGTTTAAACCAAATTTGAGAAACCCCTTTCAATTAATAAGCAGTGATTTCTGCACTCTCAGCCAGAGTGACACCCATGATCTTGACAATCTCTTTAATACCCTCAATAAGATCTTGTGGATCCTCTTTCACATTAGAGGAATGGAATTCCGAAAGATTCATCCGAATGAAGTCTCAGACTCTATTTATTGATGTACCCACATTTTGTTTCACGAGAGCTGCAATCTCATGGTTGGCTGGAAAAGTCATGGCCTGGGCAAGAACTTGAAATGCAGTGCTAAATTCAACATGAGTAACTGCTCTGCCAAAGGATCAACCAGAGCTTGTGGTACTTCTGGTTCTACATTCAAATTCATTCTCATGGGAGCCTTTCTTGGAGGTATAGTTCTAAAAACATATAGAACATGAATTAGAAGGAAACTTTTATAGTGTTCAAATCTATGGCTCAATTAAGAGTTATGAAATAAATGAAGCTTCTTAACTGCTTTGTAGCATCTCATTCATAAATGAGGCGCACTTCACACTTATGAACAAGATTCTACTTAACACAGCTTTCAGACACATTAAGGCACTTGAACTTGATGCTCTAGATACTAAGTTTGCAATGACCAAAGACTACTCTTTGACGTGACATGGTACATAGATTTTTGAGAGACCCTAAGTTAACCACTTGACATAGCATGACACTAAGATAACATAAATAACTAAAATAATATGAAACAAGCAGAAAAAAGTCTCAAATGACTAGACATCATAATATGGAAAACTTAGTACAAAGGCACATATATGGTAATTTTAATGTCTGAAATAGCTTCTAACATAACTTAGTCTATAGGAAAAGACCTAACTCACTAAAACATCTAAAACTTAGATAAAGTCTGAAATGAATATAAGGAAAGCATTAGTTGAATGTCCCCAAACCATGTGGACTCACCAAAATAGTGCAAGCTGATTAGAATTTCATACTAACCACGAGCTAGATAAGGTGTGCCAGAAACTATATTATGAAACAATATAGGTAGAAAGTATGCATTCACTACTCAGAATGTATTGAATATGGGGAAATTCGTAAACATGAGATAATAATATAATAAATCTGAAAGCATGATAATGCAATGACCAAGTAAACAAAATATGAAACTGATTATCCAATTTTGAAAATAAGTACAAGGTCATGCAATATTCTAAATATTATAATCATTTATGGGAGATATTATTAACCAATATAAGCCATATGATCTACAATAACCATGATTAAGAGCTTAGGTGGATCTACTAACAAAAGTCAATGAAGACAAAGTTCTATGGGGGCTTGTATTTCTATGAAAAAAGGATTAATATTTCTAACACCTTGGAATCTAGTTGGCTAAGGTAGGGCTAAGTGAGAGGGCAAGATAAAAAAAAGGGAAGCTTAGGCAAGCCTTCACCAACAGAACCTCACTTTCCACGGCCACCATGACGCATCGTGGTGGGGACCATGGGCTGTGGTGTTACTCGTGGTAAGCTAGGCAGTAGCTAGGATACACTGCCCAAAATAGGACCCTCTCCACAAGGCACAAGACAGCTCGTGAAGGCCACCACATGCCGTGGAAGGGGGCATGGTCATGACATGGGTTTTTTTGGGGAAACAGGGGTGGCAACTTAGCCACTGGTCAAGGGACCACGGGCACCACTATGGGCCGTGTGACCCTTGACTGGCCGTGGTGCCCCCGTGGCAGTGAATTAACAGTTATCAGTTTAGGGGTTTTTGGGTCTTTTCCGATTTTAAGTAAATCAAAGTTGTGTCATTTTACCCAATCCTAGGACCCCTATATAAGTAATTTTAACCTCAAAACTCACCCATTAAAGTCATTAGTTATGAAAACTAAATGAAAATCAAAGTTCTTTCTCCCCAAAATATTTCTCTCTCTAGAAACTTGAAGAAGAAGAAAGGATTCAAGCTAGGATCAAGGTCAAGCCTGAATTCCACCATTGAAGTTAAGCATTGAACTTTCAGGTATGATAGTTTTCATCCATGGATTCCCAAATTACTCTACTTCAAAGATCAGAATTCCCCAATTGAGTTAGCATTTTCTTCAATTTTCATGGGTTTTCTTCAATGTTGATTTAAATGATTGAATTATGATCTTTATGCATGAATTGATTAAATATGATTATTTATGTTGATTTCCCCATGAACCCATGTAACCCCATATTTTCAAGTTATGAATCATGTGATGTGGGATTTTGATCTTCAAGGAAGAGTTTCATGAAATTAAGCATTTATTGCAAGATTTACATGAATTTATGCTGAAATCCATATGTAACTCATGTTTTCTATGTATTGATGATTGAAAGTGGGTTTTGAACCTCAAGAGGTAAATTATGGACTTAGGTATTTTCTTATGGAATCTATGTGAATGTTAAGGGTGCTTTGAGAGTAAAGTACCAATGATGATGATGTTGTGTTGTTGAAATGACATTCTCATAAAATGTTTTGGACTTGCACTATTGTTTTACTCTTATTGTTCTATTTCTTATGTTATGAGAGTTAAGTGCCTTGTATGGAGCCCTTCGGGGAACTATACGCAATATTACATCCAGGGGTACTTGTGACAAACTTGGTATTAGAGCCATGTTTAAAATGGTGCTAGGATGTCTCATAAGCCACGTCTAGTAGAGTCTTATTCATAAGTGTGAAGCGCGCCACATTTATGAATGAGAGGCTACAAAATTATTTGGAAACTCCACTTCTTTCATTGCTCTTAAGTCGTGCTATAGAGCTTGACCTTGGTGCCAAGACCCTTTTGAAATGACCTCTAAAAGTGAGAAGTGAATTGAGGGCCACGATTGGAAATTATGGATACAGGCACTCCATGCAACTTCACCATCTCTCTTATGTGCAACTTGGCATAGTCGTCCGCCAAAACGAAAATCGTGACGGGAATAACGTGAGCCGATTTTGTCATCTGATCTACAATAACACAAATACAGTCATGTTGTCTCTGGGTGTGAGGCAAACCAACAGTAAAGTCCGTATTCACCTCTTCCCACTTCAAAGTAGGAATACCTATGTCTTGGGATAAACCTCACGGTCTTTAATGCTCAACCTTAACTTGTTGAGAATTAGGAAAATTAGCCACAAACTCCGCGATATCTTTCTTCATCCCATTCCACCCATAGACCTCCCACAAGTCATGATATATCTTGGTGGCTCCCATGTGAGTAGAATACTTAGAACTATGGGCTTCCGATAAGATTTTCTCTCTCAAGTCATCAACATTAGGAATACACAAACGACCTTGGTATCTAAGTACACCATTTCCACCTTGGAGAAAGCCTCAACGGATTTCTTAAGTACCACCTCTTTCAACTTAACTAAAATAGGATCAAGACCTTGCTTATATTTCACATCCATCACAAAAGACGATTCTGCCCCATTGTGAACCATAAATCCACCCTCGGTGGAGTCCACCCATTGAACACAGAATCTGGCCAACCTATGAACATCTCGAACGAACTCTTTCTTATAATCTTCAATATGAGCAACACTACCCATAGACAATTGACTAAGAGCATCAGCTACAACATTTGCCTTGCTAGGGTGATAAAGAATACTCATGTAATAATCCTTCAATAATTCAAGCCACCTTCTTTGGCAGAGATTCAAATCGTTTTGACTAAACACGTGTTGTAAACTGTTGTGATCGGTAAACACATCAACATGAATCCCATATAAATAATGCCTCCAAATCTTTAAGGAAAAAAATGACCGCCACTAATTCAAGGTCATGGGTTGGATAATTCTTCTCATGGACTTTAAGTTGCCTTGAAGCATAGCAATCACTTTACCATTTTGCATAAGCACACATCCCAACCCAACTCTAGAGGCATCACAATATACAACAAAGCCATCCGTACCTTCCAGTAAAGATAACACCGGAGCAGAAGTAAGTTTATCCTTTAACTCTTAGAAACTTTTCTCACAAGCTTCCGACCAAATGAACTTAGCCTTCTTTTGAGTCAAAGTCGTCATTAGAGAGGCAATGGAAGAAAATTCCTCAACAAACCTTCCATAATGACCAGCCAAACCCAAAAAGGTTATAATGTCTGAACGAGTTAGAGGTCTTGGCCAAATCTTCACTGCATCCATATTCTTAGGATCAACCTCAATACCCTTACTTGATACAATATGCACAAAGAATGTTACAGACCTTAACAAAAATTAACACTTGCTAAACTTTGTGAAAAGTTGATGGTCCTTAAGAACTTGAAATACGATTCTCATATTGTCAACATTCTCACCCTCACTCCTTGAATTAGATCAAAATGTCATCCATGAACACAATCACAAACATGTCAAGGTATTGTCTAAACACCCTATTCATCAAGTCCATAAATGCCACCAGAGCATTAGTCAACCCACACGATATTACCAAAAACTCATAATGACCATACTAGGTTCTAAAAGCTGTCTTTGGCATATCTTCACCTCTCACCCTTAATTGGTGATAACCCGACCTAAGGTTAATTTTCGAGAAATAACTTGCGCCTTGTAGTTGGTCAAACAAATCATCTATCCCTGGAAGAGGATACTTGTTCTTAATGGTCACTTTGTTCAATTGACGATAATCGATGCAAATACAAAGAAACCCATCTTTCTTTCTAATAAACAATATGGGAGCACCCTAAGATGAGATACTCGATTGGATGAAGCCCTTATCCAACAAGTCCTTCAATTGTTCCTTCAACTCCTTTAACTCAGCCGGGGCCATTCTATAAGGTGAAATTAACATAGGTTGTGTATTTGGGAGAAGGTTAATACCGAAGTCTATTTCCCACTCGGGAGGGATATCGAGTAGAGTGCAACCAATCCATACCAAGTATAACATCGAAATCTAACATGTCAAGATATACCAAATCAACAAGAGTAACTCTATGGGATAGGAAATAGGGCATCTTTTATAAACCCTCCTAGCTACCACAGAATCACCAATAGGAGTAGTGACAGAAAAATGTTCTAACAACACATCAGGGAGCACATCAAATATAATGCCACATATGGCATCACAAAAGACAAAGTAGCACCAGGGTCTAACAAAGCATACACATCTATATGGAAAAATTTTAACATACCGGTGACTACGTTCGGAGAGTTCTTTTGTTCACCACGATTTTGCAGAACATAGAAGTGGTTTCGCTTGGGAGCATTGGAATTTGAACCACGAGGAGGAGCTTTTTTGCCCTCTCTTCCCTTAGCCGTAACCATTGGGCAATCTCTCATTTTGTGACCACTCTTATAACGACCATAGCATCCATGCCGTCTAGACACTTACCATTGTGCCTCCTTCCACACTTGGTACAATTAGGCCTAGAAAATGAAGATCAAATATCATTACCTCCTTGAGTCGTGAGGTTAGTCACCCTATCTCTAGTGCACTTGGAAAGAGCATTGGAGGACCCCTTTTTGGTGAACCTTTGTCTAAACCTTGGCCGAACTTGTCCATCAGACCTCGTATTGGAGAAGTTCCCATCTCCCGTCCTAACCCTCTTTACCTCCCTATTCTTTTCCTTGAGTTTTGATTCCTTAATTTGTTTGGCATGCATTATAAGATGTGAGATATCAATATCATGGATAAGCTTTGCCATTCGGCATTCTTTTTCTACCATGTTAGAGACTCCCGTCACAAACTTACTCATCTTAGCCCTAGAATCTGCCACCATAGTTTGAGTGTACTTGGATATTTGGGTGAACTTTAGAGCATACTCCCTCACACTCATACTTCCTTGACAAAGGCTAATGAACTCTTGCACCTTTGCTTCCCTCATCTCAAGGGGAAAGAACCTGTAAAGAAACACATATTTAAACATCTCCCACTCTACGGGACCTGCTCCCATCGGCCTTTCTTTGTTCCATTGATTATACCACACTTGAGAAACACCTTTCAATTGATAAGCGGCCAACTCCTCCTTCTCTACCGGAGTTACCCCCATAATAGCAAGTACCTTATAGACCTCGTCCATAAACTTTTGAGGATCTTCCTCAACTTTGGAGCCATAGAACTCCAGAGGGTTCATCCGTGCAAAGTCCCTCACTCTTGAAGCGGCTGAATTCACATTAGGGTTCACAGGAGCAATCACCTCTTTATTGGCAAGCCAGCAACGTTTGAGCCAACATTTGGAAAGGCGACCTAACCTTTACATTTGTTACATTCTCACCCAAAGGATTGACCGAGCTTGAGAAGCTTGAGGAGCTCCTTGATTCACATTGTATTCCTCATTATTTCTAGCAAAAGCCCTTCGAGTAGTCATATCTTGTAGACCATCGGGTAAGGATTAAGAGAAAGACCATATAGAGTTAAACTCTATCGCACGACTTAAGAGTAATGAAAAAAGTGAAATTTCCTAAACATCTTGTAGCTTCTCATTCATAAATATGGCGTGCTTCACACTCATGAATAAGACTCTAATAGACGTGGCTTATGAAAAATATTCCTAAAATCATTCTAAACCTTGTGCTCTGATTACCAAGTTTGTCATGACCCAGGGGTACCGCCTAGATGTAACACATCGTATAGATTCCTGAAGGACTCCACACAAGACTCTTAGTCCTGATAACATAAGTAAATATAACAATGAGAGAAAATACATTTCAAGTCTCAAATTATTTTATAAAGGAAAGTGGAAGTCTAGACACCTTGTCTCATTATAGCTATCTATGATAATATTGAATGATATAGGGCCTAGTCTATACAACATGTCCAAAAGGGAAAGTACATGAAAGAAACTAAAACAGAAAAGTCTATCCTCGAACCATGAGGACTCACCAAGCTAGGGAACACAATCAAATCCAAGCTCTAGCCATGAGACTTACCACCTTGAGAACCGAACCCTACACTAGGGAAAAATGTAGGCAAAAGTAGACGTTAGTACAAAAATGCACGAAGTATGATAGCCATGCATAAAAACACTTAAAACATGCAAAAACATACATTTCATTTGAAAGCATGCACTTTATCAAGTTTAAACATCATCATGGAGATAGTTGGAAAACATAACTCAAAACATCATCTTGAATGCAAGCTAGCCTTATCTTGAAATCCTTGGAACACTTACGGGATATTTCTTTAAGCATGTCTTAGTTCATGATTTCTTTAAACACTACGGGATGCCTCTCTAAGAAAGCCTTAGTTCAATATTAAACATCTTATTATTGTGGGGAATAAGCCTTAACCGACATGAGACCATGTGGACTTAACATGGAATCTGGTGACTCCCTCACCAAAAAGGGTTGGTCTACTTACCTAAGGTAGATAAGGTAAATCTTAGCTTAGGCGGATCCACTAGCTAATAACCTATGAGGGCACATAGTTTATGGATTAAGGAGATAGTTACTAGAAACTCAACCTTACTATGGGGGAGCTCCCATCTCAAGAGATTGCTTCTAGAAACCCGACCTTACTACAGAAAGTCATCCATCTCATAAAATATCCACTCAGTGCTAAGCATTAAATTCCCACGGGGTAGTTATTAAGTCTTGACTTAACTCCATTACTCATGAAAGGGCGTACTTCACCTATCGATGCAAGGTATATCACTAGAATAGCTCATTAGTTCCTCATGATAGGATGCCATTTTCCTACCGATTCAAGGTACATCATTAGAATAACTCTTTTAGATCATTGCGTGAGAAAACCTTTCACCATCCATGATTAGTTGCTTTTAGATTCAATTAGGTGAGAAAACCTTTCAACCATAGAACCTTCATTACTCATGCATAGGTGTGTTTATCATAATTTCCTTTCAACAACACAACAACAACACCATGGATACTTTACTCTCAAAGCATCATTAATACAATTGGATAGATTTCATAGAAAATGCATAATCTCATACTTTACCTCCTTGAGGTTCAAAACTTTGGTTCAATCATCACATCTATAATTCAAGCATTAGACATGGGTATCATTATAATTCAAGTGATTCTATCACCTCATGCCCTAATTTATAAAACTCCTCTTTCATCAAGAAAGATCCACATCATAACATGAACTTTGAGAAATATGGGAATTACATGGGTTCTTGGGGAATCATCATATAAACCATAGGAAATCATCAATTCATGCTTAATATAACATAATTCAACCATTAGAATCAACTTTGAAAGGAATCCATGACTTTTGAATCAAACCCTAATTCTATCTTTTATAAATTTGTGATTTTAAGAGGACTCCATGGATGAAAGCTATCCATTGATGAAAAAACCAATAGCTTAACAACAAAGCCTAATGAAGTTGATATACAACAACTTGCTCTTGAACCCTGGATTGAATATCCTTCTTCCTCAAGTTTCTAGAGAGAGAAATATGTTTTGGAGAGGATGAACTTTGTGATTTTTTTGGGTTTTGGAAAATATGACTTAATTTGGTGAGTTTTATAGTTAAAATGACTTATATCACCCTGGGCTTAGGCAAAAATATCTGACTTAATATTGATTAAAACCGGAAAGTCCACATAGCCCTTTGCTTCAGTGGTCTGCCTCACTCTTCACGTGAGGCACCACGTCCCGTCAAGGGTCACACGGCCCTTCATGGTGCCCGTGGTCCCTTGACCAGTTTCTAAGCCACTCCACCCAAAACCCCCATAATCCAAGGCAAGACCACGACCTCACCCACGAGCCGTCTAAGACTTCACAAGCAGTGAAGTGGCTCGTGTGGAGGAGGCCAACTTGGGGCAGCCATGGGGAGCTAATGCCTCACCAATGCGGGTGGCACCACAGGCTGCGGTGTCCACCATGAGCCGTGAAGGTTCATGTTGCCATGGGCAGTGCCTTGGGAAACTTAGGGCATCCTTGGCCCCTTTCCCTTGGCTCTTGCCCCTTGCCCTTGTGTTGTTGCCTTCTCACTTAGCCCTGGTTAACCTATTAGGCAACGGGGTGTTACAGCATTGGAGGATCCTTGAATGGAAACCTTTTTTTGAAATCTAGGACGTCCATGTCCATCAAACCTTGCATGAGAGAAATTACCATCTCCGGTTTTAGCCCTCTTTATCTCCCTAGACTTTTCCTTGAGTGTCTCCTCTTCAATATGTTGTGCATGAACCATGAGATGTTCAGTATCCATTTCATTAATGAGCATGGAGGCACGACACTCTTTAACCACTATTTTGGACACACTCGACATGAACTTACTCATCCTTGCCTTTGAATCGGCAACCATTGTTGGAGCATATCTAGACAATTGTATGAACTTCAAAGAATATTCCTTCACACTCATACTTCCTTGACGAAGGTTGATAAACTCAAGTACCTTTGCTTCCCTTAACTCAAGGGGAAAGTACCTATAAGAAAAGCAGCCTTAAACTTCTCCCAATCAAGAGGACCCACATGTTTTGGCCTCTTTTCTTTTCATTGGTTGAACCATGTTTGAGCAACACCTTTTAGTTGATAAGCGGCCAACTCATCCTTCTCCACCGGCTTCACTCCCATGATAATCAAGACCTTATAGACCTCATCAATGAACTCTTAAGGATCTTCCTCAACCTCAAAAACACGAAACTTTAGGGATTCATCCTAGTGAAGTCCCTTACTCTACAAGCAGCCTTACCCACATTTGGGTTCACGGGAACCGCAACCTCCCTATTGCCCTGGGCTGTCACAACTTGAGTCAACACTTGAAAAGCTCCCTAAACTCCACATTAATCACTTGTTCAGCCAAAGGATAGATCGAAACTTGAGGAGCTTGGGGAGAAGCTTCTTGTTCCACATTCTCCATCACATTCCTTCTAGCATAAGCTCTCTGAGTAGCCATATATTGTAGAGCATCGGATAAGGATTAAGAGAGAGACCTTATAGAGTTAAAATCTATCGCACGACTTTTGAGTAATGAAAATAGTGGAGTTTCCTAAACATCTTGTAGTCTCTCATTCATAAATGTGGCGCGCTTCACACTCATAACAATACTCTACTTGACGTGGCTTATGAGACATCCAAGGACCATTCTAAACCTTGTGCTTTGGTTACCAAGTTTGTCACGATCTAATAGTACCCCCTAGTACAACATGGTGTATAGGACCCCAAGGGACCTCATACAAGCCACTTAGCATTCATAACATAAGAAATAGAATAATAGAAAATTTTGATGTCCAATAGTTTTATAAACGAAAAGTGGAATTCTAAAACACTAGTTTCAATAACAATCTAATACAATATAATGAAATTGGGTCTAGCCTATACATCATGTCAAAAACTGAAGTACAATAAGGAAAATAAGAACAATGAAAGTCTATCCTCGAATCATGAGGACTCACCAAAGCTTGGGAACCTCGAAATCAACCACTAGCTACGAAACTGAGAAACCTGAATGTCGGACCCTACATTTGGGGAATTGTAGGTAAGAGTATGCGTTAGTACAAAATAATGTACCAAGTATAATAGCTATGCATCAAACATTTAAAACATGCTAAAAGAGGATATTTCATGACAAGCAATTGACCAAGCTAAAACATGAAATAAAAGGGTTACAAAAATAAGTCATAGAACATGGTCAATACAAGCTAACAACATTAAAACCTTTGAACACATATGAGATACTTCTTGAAGTAACCTTAGTTCATTATTAATGTGGAAGGTAGCCTTTACCGGCATAGAGACCATGTGAGCTATAACATGTTCCCCTGATATCTCTCACATCGAAAGGGGTTATCCTACTTGCCAAGGTAAAGACCATGAACTGCTAGCTTAGGTGGATAAACTAGCTAATGTGTATCTAGACAGTCGTCCTATGGGGGAACATAGGTAAGGGATAAGGAGATTCATACTAGAAACCCGACCTCTACTAATGGGAGAGTTTTCATCTAAATATCCTCTTGATGAATCCCACAGAATAGTCATTTCTTACTTGTTCTTATTATCAATAGAAAGGCACATCATCTTGCCAATCCAAGCTAAGTTATAATCCATGGAAATGTATCATACAATAAACTATCCAAGCTAAGTCATTAGGATAGCTCTTAATCTTTGATTCAATTAGGTGAGGAGATCTTTCACCCTTAGAACCCTTTATTATGTGATAAAACCTTGCACCTCATGTTTTCATGTGAATATGAGAACAATCATTTCAACAAAACAACAACATCATCATTGATACTTTACTATCAAAGCATCCTTAAAACATTTGCATAGATTTCATAAGAACATGCATAATTCCATAATTTACCCTTCAAGGTTCAAACCCACTTTCAATCATCAACATTTACAAAACATGGATTAGATGTGGATTTCATCACAAATTTATGTAACTCTATCAGTACATACCTGATTTCATAAAACTCTTCCTTTATAATCAAAATCCCACATCATATGATTCATCACTTGAAAACATGGAGATTACACGGGTTCATAGGGGAAATCATCATAAAATCATAGTATTTCAACATTCATGCATAAGAGATCGTAGTTAAATTAATTTAAATCAATAATCAAGAGAACCCATGACAATTGAAGAAAACCCTAACTCAATTGGGAATTTCTAACTTTGAAAATAGAGGAATTTGGGAACTCCATGAATGGAAGGAATCCATGGATGAAAACTATCATACCTTGAAGACAATTTCTTATCTTCAATGGAGGAATTGAGACTTAACTTGAAACCCTAGGTTTAATCCTTCTTCTTCAAGCTTTCTAGAGAGAGAATTATTTGAAAGTTCTTTTTTTGGGGAATTTGGAGAGAATGATTTCTATTGGGAAATTTGGGGGTTAAAATACTTATATAGGGGTCTTATTGAAGGGTAAAACAACGTAGTAAAGAGATAAATTAATTAGGAAAAGACCCAAATACCCCTGAACTTAACTGCCGACCTACCATCCATGGTCACGACGACGGACTGTGGTCAGGATGACGGGCCATCCTACACGATCATCATTCATGGTCAGAAACCTCTTTTTGGTCCTGTGAACCACGGGACCCTAACCACGAATCGTGGTCTGAACAATGGTCCATTGGTCAGGCCGTGGTTTCACACCCCAAGAATGGGGCTTTTAGCAAAACTTAATAAATAACGAGAAATCGTTACCAACAAAGTTTTCCATCATGTTGGGCAACAATCCACAAGTCTCCAAATGCTCAAATTGAATCTAAAAATCTAACAAACCCTAAATCTCTACTCAAAAAATTTGAAAACAATCTTTTAGAATGTTCAAGATAAAAAACCCAAAAGTAGACAATGTGGGAACTCCTTTTAATTCTTTTGAAACTTTCATTTATACGTTCCCAGAATTTCAGCATCGGAGTTACTCAGCGAAGTAAGTTGGGCTTCGGTGACCTGGTCGGCGTGCGCCAAGTGCTCCTCTTCTCTCTTTTTTGGAATGCCTTTTTCATCCAAATTATTCAGTAACTTTAGGCTATTGAAATCGACCTCACCGATCTGTTCGGCGTATTGATGAAAAAGAAGTTTGCTCGCCAAGTTGGTCTTTTTCAAGGGATGGCACTCTAGAACTTTGGGCGAGCTGAAGGCCCACTCGGTGAGTGGCTTTAGCGAGTGATGAGTCCATGATTTGGACTCATTTAGGGCTTTATTTTAATAGATTTAGTGTCCTTAAATGCATATTTTGTGCCAATAACTGATGTAAATCCTAGATTTTCAGGTATTTGGATTGAGGAACAAAGCATGGACACTAATGAGCAAAAAGTAACAAGGCAGCTGAAAGAACAAAGAAAAGAAGGCCTGAGGATCGCCTAAACCATTGGGCGAGTCACTGAATGGCATTGGTCTCACCTAATGTTCCAGTATGGCAAGCCATGAAGGAGAAAATCAAGTCGGTGATAGAAATGAGCAGTCGGTGAGTCACTAAACAGTTCCGTGATGCAGTGCTATATAGCCCAAAGTTACAGAACTTGAAGTTTCTAAAGGCAAAAGCAAAAAGGAGATGGAACTGACCAAAGGACGGATCGCTGAGTGGATCGGTGATCCCGACTTGTTACGCCGAATGGTCTCTCGCACCATATTTTTGGCGACTATAAATATATGTTTGAATTTTTAGTTTAGTTTCAGATTTTTATCTAGTTTTCATTATTGTTAGTTTTCAAGTTAGAAAGCTTAGAACTGTGTTTGGAGACAATATTTCCTTAGCTTTGAAGATTTAAAAAATTTCTATTTTCGAGAAATTGGAAGTGGGTGTTGAAGATTCTTCATCTTACGCCTTTGTAAAGATAATATTAATTTTACCCAGTTGATGGAAACACAATTTGGTAACGATTTTTACCTTTTTATGATGTCTAGCTAATACCCCAATTCTTGGGGTGTGATTATGGGTTGATTTAGCTGCTGGGTATGGTTAATTGATAGTGTAAATGCTGGTTAAAAGTGATTTCATTTAGTAGTTGTGGCTTAATCTAAAGGGTTGTAGTTGCAAATGCAACTCTACCTTCATGGTTTTTGTTTGCTCGAGAGAGAGGTCTTAAAACCAAGATTACTGATTTGATGGTCTGTGGGTATTAGGTTATCATGGGTTCAACTCGAGAGAGTGAATCTTAAACCCTTTTCCACACATTCAGCTTGAGAGAGTGAATGGACTAAAGCAAAGGTTTTTCTTAATTGTTGTTTATTGGTGTTCGAGAGAAACCAATTTGATTCGGGGTAAATAGTTCTATAGAAAGTTTATTCCCAATAAAGTCTAGCTTATTCATTGATTTATAGCTATTCACTATTAATTGCAATCACCCATTTGTCTACCTTAGCCCATAATCAAATCACATCTCAAGAACCCGTCTCCATATTTGTTATTTTCATGTTATTTGTTGTTGTAGCTGATAGTTGAACTAAAAACCCCCCCTGTTATTTGACACTTGCGTCAACCCAAACTTGAACCGTGCTTTTCTTTGTAAATGTTTTTACCTATGATTGACTTGAGCATATTCACGATTTTCTATTGATTCTCAAATACGTACCACTCCCTTGGGACTCGACCCCAACTCACTTAGTTGTGTTATATTACTAACTAACAATCATTGACGCTTAGTATTGGATGAAGTGTCTTTGAAACGTTATTAATCAAAATGACGCCACTGTCGGTGAGTGGTGTTAATTGGGAATTCTTAGTTCAGTTGAATTTTGTTCTTGTAAATTACAGTCAAACTTACTTAATTTTTAGTTTTGGTTTGTGTGTTGCTGTTTTGAGTAGAGAATTGGAGCATGTTTGGTAGCAACACTAACCCAATGGATCACCCTCCTTTGAGATTGATGATTTTTTGGGATAACATCCGAAATTTCAAGAAATTGGAGGGTTAATCCATTTATGAGTTGTGGCAAAGGTTTAAGTCCCTATTGCAGCAATGCCCAACTCATGAAATTCCAGATAAGATGCTTCTAGAATGTTTCTACCGGGGTCTTGACCTCAAAAATAGAATCATGGCTGACCAACTCTCTTCGGGCTACTTGATGCAACATTCCTATAAGACTGCAGCCCAACTCCTTGATAACATGGCCAAGACCAAGAAGGAGAAAGAAAAAGACCAAGAATTGGCCACATTGTTGACTCAACTAGATGTCTTGGCCAAGAAAGTTAGGGAATTAGAGGTAGTGTCCAAGAAAAAGGAAATGTACATCCCCCCTCACGAGCGTCAAAAGATGAAGAAGCAAGAGGGTGGGCAAGTTGAAGAGGTCCTCTTACTCATTCTATACAAAGTCGAAGAACACGACAGAGTGATGGAGGAGATAAGAGAGAATGAGTTGATGCTGAATCAGATGAAGACATCTCATTCCATGCTTATTTAGCTACTAGGGTCCCAAATGGACCAAGTGCTGAATGATCTCTACCCAGAACCAAATGAGGGGTTCTTATTTTTTCTGATAGAACTTAAGTAGGGAGTTCTGTCATGCCACGACGTTAACTAAGGTGCTCCTTGGGATGCAACCTAAGTGTTTATCTCTTTATTTTTTCTTTAAGAAACAATGGTGTGTTGATTGTGCAGGTCGAAGTATGGAAAGTGTTTGGAAAGGCAGGTTGGCGAGCTAAAGGTCCAGTCGGTGTGTCGGCAAAGAGGTCAGAGATCCCGACCTAGAAAACCGTTGGACTCAAGACAATTTTAAATTGGAGTCTGTAAAACTCGGCGAACCTAGGAGCAACTTGGCGAATCACCGACTAGGTCGGCCATCGCGATCTAGTCCATCGTTTGGACCCCCACATTAACTGGAGGTCCTGTAAAACTCGGTGAGCTAAGTGACCACTCGGCGTGTTACCGAGTGGGTCGGCGAGCACGACTAATGTCGCCGAATGGGCGACAACTGAACGTGTTTTAAAGGCCAAAGGTTTAAACATTCAAACTCTTTCACTTTCCCTCACTTTTAATCTTCCAAAACTCACACCCGCACTTTAGTTCCTTATTTTTTGCATTTCTACCATGTTTTAGTCGTTGGAATTATTTTTGGAGTGGATTACATGTGTCACGACCCTGGCGTAACCCCTAGACGTAACACATCATACTTGACCCCGAAGGGGTTGCATACAAGCCTCAAAGCATAACTTGAACATAAGAGCATAGGAAAATAGTGCGGAATTTTAAACTTTTCTTTATAATCGAAGTCTCTTATAAAATGAAAGAGAATCTATGACACTATGTCTCAAACCATCTATTATACTTGGAATAAAACTCTTGAAATACAATCTTAGGGACGTAGCCCTTACAACCAAAGTCTAATACATAAAAGAAAGACAATAAAGGACATATGGTCATGCCATCGAATACAATGAGGACTCACCAATCTTCTTCTTCTTGATCTCCTATGAACCTAGCCACGAGAATGGAATCCAATATCTCCAAAGCCTACACTTATAGAAAATGTAGAAAGATGGGTTAGCACAAAAACTACTAAGTATGGAAGTTATGCACAAAAACCTTAAAACCTTCATAAAAAGGGACATTTCATTTAAAATCATGCTATATGCCATTTTTGAACATCATCTTTGAAATAGTTGGAGAATGCAACCCATAAGGCAACTCACATACATTTCATCATAACATGAGAGATAGCATTATAATAACAAGCATAGTCTCCAACATCAACACAACATATATCCCAGTCTTCACAATACATAGCCTCCATTCATAACACAATACAAAGTGAAATACCAAGATCATCTCATCATAAAGTAATCATCACATAAGCAACCCCTAAGAAACACTTGTGCAATGTATGGTTGGCATTCCATAATACCAACCCTAATAAGTACTCCTTTGAAGCTACTTTAGTCATACATTTCATCCTTAGACCTCATCATAAACGATAGCCATAAATAAGGAAATAGTCATGTACATTACTTGAATTAAAAGGAAAGTCATTCATAACAACTATCTATTCAACATACATGCATACATTCAAATCTCATCATAATATAAAGGAACCATCCCATGACATCCTACTAAGTCTACTTGTGCAATGTGGAAGTGAAGTCCCATAACCCCACTCCTACTAAGTAAATCTCACAAATAAGTCATAGTATAGTTCATGTCTCATTAATTATCTTTATTATATAGGGAAAGGTAGACATAATCGACATAGACCATGTGAGCTACATGGAATCCGGTGTCGTGTAACCCAACACCGAAAGAAGGTGTCCTACTCGCCTAAGGTAGAACTAAATGTATTACCTTTTAGGTGGATCCACTAGCTAAGTCCTATGTGGGAACATAGTTATGGGATAGGGAGATTGTTTCTAGAAACCCGCCCTATTGCATTAGCAGAGGGGCTTCCATCTCATGAATTCTCTTTAGATGACCCATCCTATTGCATTGACAAAAGGGCCTTTTCCTCATTTTCCATATCCACTCGGTGCTAAGAAATATTTCCCAAATTATATATAATTAATCTTAAATTGTATTTACATGTGTGAAGGAGTGCTCTACCCTTCATTCAATACAACTCATAAAATAGCTCATAGATTCACTAAAGTGAGAATGTACTTCCAAGCTTAGAATCATAATTAGTATGTGAGAATAACTTTCACACCAAGATCATGTGTTCTCATGAGAATGGACTTTCAATCAACACAATAGGATCATCATGGTCATGTACATTTCATGCATAATAATGTGTAAAGGTGCATATGAGAACTATACTTTCAATTAACACCATTGATACATCATGATCATGTTTATGCATGGAGTGTGTGTGTAATGTCCATGCAATGACACAACAACAACATTATCATCATCCTAGACAATTCATACATAATCAAGTGTAAGGGCAAGGGAAAAATGACCTTTCAACAATACCACAATTTACACAATAGTCATAGGACCTTCACTTTGGAAGTAAATCATAAGTTCACACACAATTCTTGTCAACATGTACAAACCTTCATAATATGCCCTTCAAGGGCTTATGGATCAACTCATCCCAAACATATAGCATTAGCACATTAGATAAGGGAATACCATGTTCCAACAACTCATCAATACCCTAGTCATATCATGATTGACACTTTATACTCCAAGTACTCAAACATGCATATAATATCATAATCAAGTCAATTCATGTTTAGAAGCATTACCCTAAACCAATTCAAGTGTAGGTGTAAGCCCTCAACTAGCCTCTTTCATGGCACAAGCCTAGACTATATCAATTCACCTTAGAAATCATAGGTTAATCAAGTATACATGGGGTCTCATGGATTCTTGAAGTTTTTATAGATAAAATAATATAAAAATCAATAATACATTCATAAACAAACATTATTCAACCTTTAAAAGCCACTTTAAAAGGAATCCATGTAGTTAAGTTGAAACCCTAGCTAATTGAGTTTTCTAGAATTGAGGTAAAAGCTTTTTAGAGGGCTCCTTGAGTGATAGCTTCCCAAGAATGAAGAACTCCCATAACTTAGGTGTAGAATCCTTCCAAATTCGTATTGAAAAGCTCGTTCCTTCAAGCTTTCCATGATCTTTTTCTTAGTTCTTCAATGGAGGTCTACGGAGAATATTCTTGGAAAGAAGAGTAGTTGGGTTTTGATTTGGGGTCTTGGGTTATACTGAATTAATGACTTAGTTTAGGGTCTTATTAGCTTATATAGGTGATTAATTAACTAGCTAACAAACCTTCCTTAACCCCTAATTAATTCCCAAACACCTAATTAAGACTAAAAATCTTAAAAACTGGCAGCATCCACGCCCACCCATCCACAGACCATGGATGGGTCTACTGGCCATCCTGTGGTCTCATGGTTTTCACCTGAGGCTTGTCTTGGCAGGCCTCAACAGATTGATAGGCCCATGACCTACGGGGCGTGGTCTAGTCTACTAGCCGTGGTTGGCCATCCGTGGTTCACCAAAATTTTCCAAATTTAGGGACTGTTTTGGGGTCTTCCTCAAGGACCCCTTGGGTGGTCCTTGAGGAGTCTTACCCAGATGTTTAACCCCTAAAAGCCCTATTCTAAGTACGAGAACCAATTTTACAAGTTTTAACCCTCATACGACACTCCAAAAATCTTACCAATGGCTCTAGAATTCACTAGTTCAACTCACTATATTACAGGGTGTTACATTATCCCCCACTTTGGAACATTCGTCCTCGAATGACACTTTAAACACTTTTTGGAATTAAAGGCTCAAGACTAGCAGCCTAATCATGGATGAAACATTAAAATAATGCACAACTCAAAATACACTATTCACAATGTGCACTTATTCATGGTGAAAACATCAATTTCAACTCAATATATTCAATGTAATACAAGGAAGTATGAACTATATCTAACAACCCATATGCATGAGATTCTTATAATTTGTCATGTTCACGGAGGAACTATCATCTCCTAACTAAAACATGTCCATCTATTCTTCTCATGAAGTACAATAGGCAACTCTTACTTAAAGCACCACAACATGAGGGAAACAATTCATATAAACTCATTTTCTTTCAAAACACAAGTTTTCATGAACATGCATTATATAAAGAAGTCATGGCAACACATAAGGACATAACACAATGTTAGCTAGGCACACCCTCTCCTCCTTGGGAGTGAGCCTACTCAATCACTTGTAAACATCATTAATCACATAGTCATAGGAAGGATTACCTTTTCAACTATAAACAAGCCCATCACAACATTTTGGAACAATGTGTCATTTCATCAAAAACTTAACAATGCATGTTCATCACATCATCTCATGAAGTTAAATATGCCATCACCATACTAAATGCTCAACAACATGAGGAACATGTAAATCATGAAAAATCTATTTTATACAAAGTAAGAATCTTTCAAAAACATGCATAACTTAAGGAGATCATGGAAATTCCTAATACACTCATGACTCCTAAACATAAAACAAGGCCCATAAAGGAACTCTTGGTCTCAAGCTAGAATAGGAATAGAAAAAAAAAGAGGAGGATATCGGGACTTTTAATAAATGTTGCTACTCAAGCACATGATCTACCCCTTGGGAGTAAGCCCCTCTTTTTTAAAGAAACCTCAAATACTACTCCTTTCTAACAAACTCAAGAATTTCTAAGACCCATTATAACCCTACCAAGCTTTAAAACTAATAGAGGTCTAATAATCATGCATCCAAATCCTACCAAGGTTAATAAAAGTAACTCTATGGGACAAAGAAATCATAGGACACACCTAAAATTCAAGACTCCCTGATCAAGAAATGGTTCAAGGACAACTTATCGTCTTAAGCTAGAGAAGGAATAAAAGGGAGGTTCTAGAGAAGAGTAGTTGGGTTTTGATTTGGGGTCTTGGGTTATAATGAATTAATGACTTAATTTAGGGTCTTATTGGCTTATATAGGTTATTAAATAACTAACTAACCAACCTTCCTCAACACCAATTACCTAATTAATTCCCAAACACTTAACTAAGAATAAAAATCTTAAAAACTGGCAGCATCCAAGCCCAACCATCCACGGACCGTGGATGGGTTTACTGGCTGAACCGTGGTCTCATGGTTTGCACCTGAGGCTTGTCTTGGCAGGCCTAAATCGGTCTTGACCTATGCCCATGACCTACGGGGCGTGGTCTGGTCTAGTGGCCATGGTTGGCCATCCGTGGTTCACCAAAAATTTCCAGCTTTAGAGACTGTTTTGGGGTCCTCCTCAAGACCCCTTGGGTGGTCCTTGGGGAGTCATACCTGGACCTTTAACCCCTAAAACCCCTATTATAATTACGAAAACCATTTTTACAAGTTTTAACCCTCATACGACACACCAAAACTCATACAAAAGGCTCTAGAACTTACTAATTCAACTCACTAAATTACAGGGTGTTACAACATTGCCGCCTAGCATTGCAATATCATTTTAATCGGCATATAAGGTTGGTTTTCTGAAACCCGATTCTACTTTTATCAATTTTGTACTCAATTGCAATTATTTTACCTTAGTGTCATGTGATGGGCCTCTCCGATCTTAATTGTTTATGTGTATGCCTATTTTAATTCGATTATCTTGCCCATAATGTCTTTACTGTTGAATTTCCGTGATTTTGTGGCTTAAAATTGGTTAGAATTTGTGGGGTTGTTCTTGCATGTCATTGGGTCTAGTCGGGTGAAGTCTAAGTAACCTGTAGTTGTGCCAAATGACGTAATTTTCCCAAAGATAGAGTGGGTGACATCATACTTAAGGATACAAGTCGTCAAATGGCCAAATTTGGCAAAAATGGGAGAAGTCTGTGTATCTCGGGGTAATGGGTGTAATGGGTCTTGCTTTAATTT
The DNA here is from genome assembly GCA_036250505.1 of Solanum acaule. NCBI lineage: Eukaryota > Viridiplantae > Streptophyta > Magnoliopsida > Solanales > Solanaceae > Solanum > Solanum acaule. Next base: position 2,351 of record JAJOOR010020099.1, on the reverse strand, counting down.
TGTGGGTGCATGCTTTGATTTTGCTTTTAGGGGTTGACGGGTTGAATTTGACAAGTTGGGTTGAAAGTAGGCACGTTGGGTCGTTTGGCGAGCTGGGTCGAGCTCGCCAAACCACTAGCCGTTTCGTCGAAGTTCCCCATCTCGCCTTTAATTTCATACTATACTTGAAGTTTGATTCATTAACTTTCGGCGAGAAGCTTGAGGTCGCCAAAGGCACTTGGCGACTCATCGAAAGTCTTCTTGATTGCCCTTTGTCTACACCCCTGAACCCTTTCGGGCACTGATCCCCAAGTTTAGAGTGATGCAATGGACACTGATGCCCTGACAGATGGAGTGACTGAGTAGAAATGATCCCTTCTTTATCTCGCTCTCTGTCTTAATTTATTTTGACATTTGGATATTTTTGCTTGCTTTTGAGGACAAATGATTTTTATTTGTGGTGGGGTCAAGACCACCTTTTGTGACTTTTGTTTTGTGTATATATTTGGATTTTTAGCTATAATTGTGTGTTACACTGCTTTTGTGGATGATTGAGCTTGTGGCTCCATGTTCTTAATTGTAAATAATTTTTGGACCCTTCCAAAAAAATTGTGCCACCTCTTGCTTGTGTTGAATGTGGTTGTTCTCTTGCAAATTTTAGTATCGGTTTTGATCAATACCGATGACTTGAATAGTGCTCATAATCGAACAAAAATTAATGCGCGGCTACGATGAGGCCAAGTGAAGTTGCATAGACAATATGTGAACTTTTTCCATCTCGTTGTAACTAGCCAAGTATCAAATTGAGTCTCTTGTGATGAACATTGCACACTAGCGAAAGTGTGGAGTCTTGTTTGACATTGGTGTCAATGCATTGTGTGATGAGCTTACCGTGAACCATGTGTCATGACACATAGAATTCACCCCATTGGTCTGGTTGACTAAGTGATGCAATCTCTTGATATTATCTTAGGCAACTTTGAAGAGTGTGAAATAATTTGACATTATACCTCTTTTTGTGGCCTACTTTGTGAGTGTGTGAACTTCGCTTGACTACCCCTTGAGCCTTAACCTTTACTTGGAAGAAACTTGAAGAAATTTTGACCTTTCTTGATCCATTACCCATAATCCTTATGATTTGTGGTTTGTTTGAATAGCCAACTTAGGCCAAAAGCCTAAGTTGGGGGTGTGGTAAAAAGAGAAGGTAAATCAAGAAGTGCAAGAAAGTCCCCTTTGACCCATGGTTTTGAAACAAAATGGAAGCCCTCCATATAATAAAAAAGAGAGAAAAAGAAGAAAAGAAAAATAATGAAGAAGTTGTGGAATAAAGTTGTGAAAGTGTAAAGAAAATGGGGTTTCCAACAGTCCATGAAAAGTGAATAATGGGGTGACTTGTGAGCATGAATAAAAATAATGAAGAAGTGGAAAGAAAGTGTTGTTCACACTACATTACATGTGGATTACAACTGATATACCGTGAGTTTACGGTGTTTTTAATACATTCCACTTAAGAGTTGTGTGTGTCTAGGGCCTTTTTGTATTCGTTTTTATGAGTTTTTATCATGTTTTGCAAGAAAGATATTTAGGCGCGGAAGTAAAGAGACAGCTGAAAGAAATGCATAAAAAGGCATCTATAGACCGTATGTCCATTGACGCTCCGTAGATGGTGACCGTAGATCAACAGGCAAGGCAAATCTGACCAAGTGTAGAACCACGGTGTCCATTGATGGTCTGTAGATGGTCTACGAACCGTACTGCTGATCCGTAGAATGATACTACGAGGGTTCCAGTACCTGATTTTTGAAGATTCTAAGTGTGGAGGTACGGAGAGGGATCGACGGACCGTAGATCGATCAGTGGTCCGTACTGCTGGTCCGTCGGTTGCTTCAGACAAGTTGATTTTTGGAAGCTGAAATATTTTCTAAGTCTTGGCTGACGGAAGGGACTCACGGACCATAGATCCATTGACGATCCGTGAGCCAGTCTCGTGGATTGAAGACGCGTGCCTGAACAAACTTTCCTTATTTTGTTTCCTTTTTAATTTAGGACCTCTTTTCTATAAATAGGGCATGTAAACCTCATTTTTAAGGTTAGACTTTATTACTTTAGTTATAGTTTGTGACTTGGGATTTTATTGTGGCAAACCTAGCAATTCTTGATTTCCTAAGTTGGTTTTGAAGTTTTGGTATTGAAATTCAAGTTGAAATTCCGGGTTTGTTATTCTCAATTACGTAAGTTCATAATTCTTTCATCCAAAACAATGAATTGTGTTCATATGATTATGGGTAACTAAACTCCACAACTAGGGTTGTGGGAACCATGAGCGATTAACAAAGTATGAATAGTAAATAAGCAATTCTTGAATAGTGTTT
>JAJOOR010020098.1:0-36598 GCA_036250505.1 Solanum acaule | reverse complement strand
CTACGGATCAACAGTACGGTCCGTAGATCAATCTACGGACCGTCAATGGGCACCGTGGTTCCACACTTGGTCAGATTTCCCTGATTTGTCCTCAACACATTCCTGCTGATCTACGGTCATCACCTACGGACCGTGAATGGACCTACGGTCCGTAGATGACCTCCGCGGATGCCTTTTTCTGCATTTCCTTCAGCTGTCTCTAAACTTCCGCGCCTGAACACCTTTCCTGCAAAACATGATAAAACACATAGAAACCAATATAAAAAGGCCCTAGACACACACAACTTGTAAGTGAAATGTATTAGAAATACCGTAAACTCACGGTATATCAACGACTTCTTAAGGAGTTCTACTAAGTGTGAGTAAGGGTATGGGACTTCACTTATGCATTGCACAAGTAGGCTTTGAAATGAGTTATGGTGTGGTTTCCTTATGCTATGAATATATATATGAATTTATGCATGTATGATATGGATTGTTGATAAGAGTGGGATTCCTTGTTATAAGCTATGAACATGGATGTTTACTTGTCTACAATTATTGACTATGGATGAGATAAAAGTATGAGCATGGTGGCCTAAATGTGGTACTTAGTGTAGATAGGATTATGGGATCCTATCTATGCATTGCACAAGTATAACATAGGGTTACTTATGTGATGGTTCTATTATGATGAAATGATCTTGGTATTCAATTATGTGTGTGAACTATGTCTTATGATGATTGGTGTATGCATTATGTTGGAGACTATGTTTGTTATTATGTTGATATCCTTTATGCTATGATGAATGGTACATGAGTTGTCTTATGGGTTACATTCCCCAACTATTTCAAAGATGATGCTTCAAAATAGGCATATAGCATGATTTCAACAAAAATGTCCCTTTTTGCATGTTTTAAGGATTTTTATGCATGACTATCATACTTACTACATTTTTGTGCTAATCCATATTTCTTCTACATTTTTCACAAAGTGTAGGGTTTGGAGACTTGAGTTCTATTCTTGTAAGATAAGTTTCTAAGGAGCAAGGAGTTGAAGATTTGGTGAGTCCTCATAGTATTCGAGGACTTGACCATTATGTCATTTAAGTCTTTCCTTTATGTTTTAGACTTTTGTAAGGGTTGTGTCCCTAAGATTGTATTCAAGTGTTATAGATGGTTTGAAACATAGTGTTGTAGACTCCCACTTGTTTTTATAAAAGACTTCAATTGTAAAGATTTTTTTTAAATTTCTGCACTTTTTCCTATGTTCGTATGTTATGATATGCTATGAGGCTAGTATGAGGCTTTTCGGAGTCTTGTACGCCATGCCACATCTAGGGGGTAGCCTTGGGTTGTGACAGAGGTCTAGGTTACACACTCGCTAGATTGGATAAGCTTATTGGACCTTCTAGAGTGCTATGTGTGGTTCAAGGTCTGATCTACGCACTCATTGTCTATGGGTAACTTTTATTGGTTACTTGGGAGGCTATCAGTGGTTCAAGGTATAGACCACACTTTCTACAACTCTGGACTAACTAGGTTTTACTCTTATTAGTGTTAGCCTTTGTCTGTACCCATCGGGGTTATGGTGGTCTGTTCGGGCTTTTAAATAAACATGAACATGAGTATACCTTTTGGGCTTATGGGGGCCTATCTGGGTTTAGTTTGTTGTACTTATTATATATATGTTCTTATTATACTCATGTGCATTCTTTTAAATTCCACTATTTCACCTCTATTTTTTATTTATTCTGGCATTTCATATTGCATTTACTTTTCTTACTCAGTCGGCTTATGATGCCTACTGAGTACTTGTTGATTTGGTACTGATGCTGCACTCTGCATCTATTTCATGATAAAGGTCCGAGCACCAGTTACCAGGGTTGAGATTCGAGCCTGTTGCAACTTTCGTTCAGAGGAAAGGGTTAGCTCATGACGTCCTAGACTTACCTGTCTCTATCGGTATTTTGTTGGTTAGTCTTTTCCATTTTGAGAAAAGCTTAGTATTCAAGGTCTACTTTTGGGACATATAATCTTTTATTTTGAAAGCTCTATACTTGTGACTTCTAGATTCTAGGAGAGGTCTTTTATTGTATATATTTCGAGTTTCTTCTGTCTATTCTTCAATTTGTATTATTCAATTGTTGATTCCGCTTTATTTCTACCATTACACTCATTACTTGTTGTTCTGGATTACAAATTGTCTTACTTTCTGGTTGGTAATAGTAGGTGTCATCATGACACGAGAGATCGGGCCGTGAAAATACAAAAGGTCACCCGTCACTATTCAATTGAAAATACCATAGGACCATTCTCCTAGGTTGTTGTTGTTCTCTCCATTTGTGTCGTTCTTTATCAAATCTACTTTTGGACTCTTCCATCATAAAATTTTGTGTGTAGCTTTCGTTTGTATCAATTAAGGCAAGAAATCACATTAGTACACTTAATTGGTACACCTATCATTCAACAATATTTCACACTGATTGAAGGATAGAGGTCTAGACTTTGTGTTTATTCTTTTATAACTTCTCCTTCATAGATTAATGAGCTTCTTTTTCCCCATGTTTCCCATATTATAATTGTAGGTCTCTCCCCATAGATTTATGATAAATGTAAAACCATGTACCATTTTTAGGGTGTAGGCGGCCTATATACAAAATATTACCCGACTGATGAGGTCGGGATTGAGTCCACAAGGACCGACGTGGAGGATTACACTGAAATAGTTTTATCAATTCAATGAAAGCTGCAGCAAGGTATTCCAAACCCAATATATATAATTGGGGGTGTAGTGTAATGACTCAAGTTCATTTCTATCTTACTACTTTCTTTTTGTTGTCTGGAGTGTTCCTATCGTAACCCTAAGCAATTTATAACTTGGTGGGACTAATAATTCGGTCACTATGTCTTTTGGATTCTATGCAAGTTTATGTGTTTTGGAGCTTTCGAAACTTAATCAGTTGAATTTGGTCAAATGTCTAGGAAGACGAACTCAAAAATGGAATTATAACGGTTCCATTATCTCCTAAACATTGAGTTTGGTTGAAAAGGACCTTTGGTGTGGATTTTTAGGCTCCCTCTCTCATCCCGAGCCCATCTATGAAGTTTGCCTTAAAATAGAGTTTCGGTGTGTGATGAGTGGTAGATTTGCACTCAGTTAAGGTCCATTTAGCTAAATAATTTGTATCCTCAATGCCAAACTTTGTCCTATTCTAATAGAATATTGTTGTTTTGCAGCTATAAAGGCAATTGGACAAGGCAAGGACTGATCTTTCAAAGAATGACCAAAAATACAAAAACAAGTGCAAAGTGAACATTATTGATCGCCTAACATGAAGGGCGGATTGCCGTCTGAGCACAACAACTCCCAAATTTACAGTGCATAACACTTGTGTCTATCAAAGAAGGTCCGCAGACTCCATTATAAAAGGCGACGCGCCGAACAAGAACAACGATCTTGATGCACATCGCCTAAAGCGACAATGTGCAAGGCAAATATTTAATGCTCGATCGGTCAGCCGAGGTGGTATTCGGTGATTCTCTGAATATGAAAGGCCATCTCATTCCTGTTTGTGAACTGAGGTTCAAACACCAAAGCCTAGAGGATTAAAAGGTGAGATTCACCGAGTAGGTTTGGTGAGCCCGACTAATTTTGCGAGTCAGTCGTGAAGTGGAATTTTAGGCCAAATTTTGGGAAAGTATAAATAGCCCAAAAGGATATAATTTTTAGAGAGTTCCAAAATTAAATTAGAATTCCGTTTTTGAGTTTAGAGAGTTTGGAGAGCTTTGAAGAACACTTTTCTAGCTTTTGGGGTTTTACAATTTGGAGTTTGAAAATCGATAAATTGAAGTTGAGTCCAAAGTAGGTTTACTCTTTATTGCTTAATTTGAATTTAGCCATGGCTTCTTTCATGAAAGGTATAATTTTTTTTACTTTTTGTGATGAATGGCTAAAACCCCAAGATCTTGTGTAACACCTCAGAATTCAGAAGTCTAGAAAAAGGAGTCAAATGGGAGGTTACCAGCCTATGACTGAGCCACGGTACCCTTCATGGAGCCCCAGATGGGCAGTGAAGGGCACCATGGCTGGTGGTGGTGCTCGTGGCTACCTTCCGGTGTGTGTCCAAGAGAGGATCCCCTCCCATGAGCCCTTAGACAGCTTGTGGTGAGCCTCACGACCCGTAATGGTGGCCGTGAAAGGGAGGGAGAACCCACCTCTATGCTAGCCTCCTCGCATGAACCCATGGACGGATTGTGAAGGGATAGACGGCCCGTGAAGGTCGGCGTGTGGATGGGTAGGACTTGCTTAGCCACTAGTCTAGGGACCAGAATTGCCTAGACGGCTCGTGGACCCCAGACGACTCGTAAACCCTCCATCTAGGGTCTCCCATCAAGTGTAAGTCAAGGTCAGTTGGGTCTTTTCCTAATCATTTTATCTTGATCTTAAGTCATTTTACCCTTACCTAGAACCCCTATATAATTGATTTTAACCCCAAAATCAACTGATTCAAGTCATTCTCTCAAATTTACTAAAGAAGAAGAAGTCTTCCTCTCAAAATATTTCTCTCTCTAGAAAAGCATGAAGAAGAAGGGTTCAACCTAGGGTTCCAAGTCAAGTCTCCAATTCCTCCATTGAAGTTAAGCAATTGGAATTGAGGTATGATAGTTTTCATCTATGGAAGCCTTTCCTTCATGGAGTTCCCAACTTCTCCAAATTTCAAGGGTAGAATTCCCCAATTGAGTTAGGGATTTCTTCTATGTTACGGGTTCCTTTAATTATTGAACTAATTGATTGATTTACGATCTCTTATGCATGAATTGAGTTAATCTTATGTTTTTATGATATTCCCCATGAACCCATGTAATCCCATGTTTTCCAAGTTATGATTATTTAATGTGAATTTTGGATTATGAAAGAGAAGTTTATGAAATCAAGTATGTTCTCTTCAATCTATGTAAATGTTTACAAGATGCTTTGAGATTGAAGTATCAATGATGGTTCTATTGTTGTGTTGTTGAAAGGATTTCTCATCTACACATGTAAGCATGAATTGTGAAATGTTTTTCACATGATAAGGGTTCTTAAGGTTGAAAGGCTTTCTCACCTAAAATGAACCAATGCTAAAAAGCTATTTTAATGATGAGGCAAGAGGATATTACCCATTCCCTCTAATATAAAGACAAGATGTGATTACCTATGTCATATGATGTATGGACAAGAGGCGATTACCCATGTTCCTTTAAGAACTAAGATGAATATGAATAACAACTACTCCGTGGAAGTTAATATTAGAATCGAGTGGACAAGTGGCAATTACCCATGTCCCATTAACTATGTGCCAACATAGGATTGTCTGGATGGACATTAGCTAGTGGATACACATAAGCTAGAAGTTCATGGTCCTTATAGTGGCAAGTAGGACAACTCCTTTTCGGTGTGCGAGACACCTGATTCCATGATGATAGCTCTCATGGTCTTATATGTCGAATAAGGCTACTTCCCACAACAAGATATGATGAACTAAGGTTACTTCAAGGAAGTATCTCATACATGTTTTAAGATGATAAGTATGTGCATTGACCATGTTTTATGACTCACGTTTTCTAACCCTCTTATCTCATGTTTTAGCTTTGTCATTGCATATCACGAAAATGTCCTTTTAGCATGATTTCATACTTGGTACCTATTTTGTACTAACACATACTCTTTTCTACATTTCCCCAAATGTAGGGTACGACAGTCAGGATTCCCAATTTCATGGCTAGAGTTCATTGAGGAGATTTCGAGCTTTGGTGAGTCCTTATGCTTCGAGGACAGGCATTTATTGTTTTCAGTTTTGAACATGATGTACGGGCTTCACCCAGATTCATTCTTATGCACTAGATGGCTTTGAGACAAATGTTTTAGACTTCCGCTTTACTTTTATAAAATGGTTTGGAATTGAAATGTTCCTCTTTAACTCTTTTATTTTATTTCTTATGTTATGAATGCTAAGTGGCTTGTATGGGGCCTTTCAGGGTCTTATACGTCATGTTACACCTAGGGTCTACCTTAGGTCTTGACAAACTTGGTATCATAGCACAATGTTTAGAAAGGTCCTAGGATGTCTCATAAGTCACGTCGAGTGAAGCGCGCCACACTTATGAATGGGAGGCTACATGATGTTTAGGAAACTCCACTTCTTTCATTATTCTAAAGTCATGCGATAGAGTTTAAATCTATAAGGTATCTCTCTCCTAATACTTATCTGATGATCTACATGAGATGGCTACTCGAAGAGCTTATGCTAGAAGGAATGTGAGGGAGAATATGGAACAAGAAGCTCCTCCTCAAGCTCCACAAGTTCCGGTCAATCCTTTGGTAGAGCGAGTGACTAATGCGGAGTTTAGGGTTGCTTTTCAAGTGTTGGCCTAAGTAGTTACGACCCAAGACCATAGGGAGGTTGCGGTTCCGTGAACCCAAGTGTGGGTACATCGGCATCTAGAGTGAGGGACTTCACTAGTATGAATCCTCCGGAGTTTCATGGTTCTGAGGTTGAGGAAGATTCTCAAGAGTTCATTGATGAGGTCTCCAAGTTGTTGATGATTATGGGAGTGACGCTGGTGGAAAAGGCAGAGTTGGCCGCTTATCAACTTAATGGTGTTTCTCAAATGTGGTTTAGCCAATGGAAAGAAGGAAGACCCGAAGATGCGGGTCCTCTCGATTGGGAAAAGTTCAAAGTTGCTTTCTTGATAGGTTCTTTTCCCTTGAGATGAGGGAGGCAAAGGTACTTGAGTTCATCAACCTTCGTCAAGGAAGCATGAGTGTGAAAGAATATTCTTTTAAGTTCACACAATTGTCTTGATATGCTCCTACTATGATTGCTGATCCTAGGGCAAAAATGAGTAAGTTTATTTCAACTGTGTCCCAAATGGTGGTTAAGGAAAGTCCTACCTCCATGCTTGTTAATGATATGGATATCTCTCATCTCATGGTTCATGCTCGACAAATTAAAGAGGAGAAACTTAAGGAAAAGTCTAGGGAGACAAAGAGGGCTAAAACCGATGATGGTAATTTCTCATATGCAAGGTCCAATGGGCATGGTTTTTCTAAGTTTCGACAAAGGTTTTCCGGTCAACGTTCCTCTTTAGCAGTATTTCAAACTTTTATGCATGACTATCATACTTGGTACATATTTTGTACTAACGCATACTTTTGCCTACATTTCCCCAAATATAGTGTCAGACAATTAGGGTTCCTTATTTCGTGGCTAGAGTTCGTTGAGGATATATTGAGCTTTGGTGAGTCCTCATGCTTCGAGGACGGGCATTTATTGGTTTTAGTCTTTCCTTATTTTCAGTTTTTGAACATGATATACGGGCTTCGCCTAGATTCATTCTTATGTACTAGATGGCTTTGAGACTAATGTTTTAGACTTCCACTTTACTTTTATAAAATGATTGGGCTTGAAATGTTCCTCTTTCACTCTTTTATTCTATTTTTTATGTTATGAACTTGAAATGTTCCTCTTTAACGCTTTATTCTATTTTTTATGTTATGAATGCAAAGTGGCCTGTATGGGTACTTTCGGGGTCTTATACGCCATGTTACGCTTAGGGGTTACCTTGGGTTATAACATCTAGGGGTTATCTAATGGGTTGGGTGTTGATTTAATGTTGTGGGTATTGTGCTATGCTCTATTTCATTGTTGTTCATGCTTGAATTTGGTCTATTTATGATGATGTTAACTTAAAGGTTAAGGTTGCAAACTTAATTCCTACTTTTGATCTCCTGGTTTATGGTTGAAATAGATTGATTTGAGTGGGTAATTCGTTCAATACTAGCAATTTAGGTTTGATGTATGTAGCTTGCTTGAAAGAGAGGTTATGGGTCAGATATATTTCTCCTATTCTTGAAAGAGAGGATAGAGTAAGGTATTGGGTTAATTAGGATTGACATTTAGATGAGACCGAAAGAAGATTCTAGGCATAGAAGCTTTGAGATGAAAGATGATTAGCGTCATTGAAGATGACTTAGCCTATTCATGAATGTTCATCATGATAGAGCAGCACAGTCACCCCAATGTTACATTGATATCCAATCCCCGCACCCTAGATTTCTTTGATATTTTAGTTTAATTGCAAAATTGATAATCAAATATTTATATTATGTTGGTGGCACCATCCACCCAATTGTTCTTACTATTGAAAATGAGATAAATTAAAGTCCAAATATCTTAATAAGGAATTCTCTATGATATACCATTTCTTGTGGGATTCGACCTCGACTATTCGTTGGGTTATTTACTAACTACAATCATTCACTCTTTTAATTGGTTTTGGAGGGTGATTTGAGCGTGATTAAAAATGTCGCCGCTGCCGGGGAATGGTGGTTGAGAATTTTAATTGAGAAATTAGATTTTAATTTGGTTTATTTTTAGTAGATTTGTTATTTTGTGTTGTTGTTGGCTGATTTGCAGGTTGCCAAAATGAGTCGGCATGGGAGTGATAATGATAGTCACTATTGTGGAAATTTTAACACGGGTAATTTGAATTACATGCCCATTAATGTCATTCAAACCAGGGGAGCAATCCAGATACCTCCTAGAATTTGGAGGACTGTGTTTCACATCACTGAAACTATGATACAATTGCTTCAGATGAAAGGAATTTTTGGTTGTCTACCTCATGAGGATCCCTATGAAGACCTTAGGAATTTCAAAGAGGTATATGAACCCTTTATGTTCAAGAATATCTCCGAAGAATTCGTGAGTTTGAGGTTATTCCCGTTCGGGAGAGGCTACAAGATTGTTGGAAGAATTTCCAAATGATACAATCACTTCATAGGAAGAGCTAACTAATGTCTTCTTGGAGAGATCCCCCCCTTCCTATGATGGTTAAGCTTCGTCTCCAAATAAAAAAGTTCAAGAGTATTGGAGGTGAGACTTTGCATGAAACATGGTTGAGGTTCAAGAAGTTACTCTTGCAATGTCCTACACATGGTGTTCCAACAATTTATTGCTGCAATACTTCTATTGCAACCTTGATTAAGTCAACAAGGGTGTGGCTGATCAACTAGTCCAAGGTGGATTAATGCGACAACCATATGATGCGGCTGCATTGTTTCTAGATGATGTGACTAAGGTCAACTAAGCATGGCACACCAGAGAAAACCAACTGTCTCTTCTTCAAGTGAGTTTGAGCAAAGAACAACTGAGAAGGATCATGAAATATAATGGATGATATGAAACATGGCCAAAATGATGACCCAGATCGATATATTGTCTAAACATATCATGGAAGGTGGAACTAAGTTGGTAAATGAGGTTGGAACCAACAATTGGCAGTGCTCGGATGATGCCAAAATTTGAGGCATTATACAATGAGAGACCTCAATACTTGGGATATCAAGTGGGGTGTTCTCACACCAATTAACAACTTCATGTTGGGAACCAAGGTTGGAACAAGGTTAAAGATGGTGGTTGGAAAGACTGGCGGGGTAAAAATAGGAGAGATAAGGAGATGGAAAAAGAAAAATACCTGCCTCCCCATGATCATCCACACCCAAAAGAACCAGCAGGGCTAGAAGGAAGTCGGACTGAAGACGTGCTTGTAAGGATCTATAACAAGGTTGAGGGGTCCGATAAGGTGTTGAAGGATTTGAAAAATGACTTCTCTACTTTATCCTAGATAGTGAATTGACACTCAGTTTTATCAAGCAGCTAGAGATCCAACTTGGCCAAATTGCTACTCATCTCAATCCTGGGCAAAAAGGAACTTTGCCTAGTGACATAATCCCGAACCCAAAAATGATTGTTCAATTTCAACAATATGTTGTGCCATGGCATTAAATAAGACGCTTCTTTGGTGTTTTTGTTTTTACTACTTTTAAATAACATGCATTATGAGTGTAGGTTGAGAAGAGGTTGGAAGATTGAAATGGGAAACATAGGCTATGCAAAATCCAAAGGACGATCTGCCAAAGGCATTATGCGGACTAATTATTGTTTGCTTTTCGAGCTTGACAAAATGGGAAAGTGCAGTGTCAAGATCGGTGATCGGAATTCCAAAGGGCGATTTACTGCAGTGTATCAAGCGGACTCCAACGGGTCAACCGAATCAGCCTTCAGGTTTGGTGTTTGTCCAAGCATGATTGACGAACTTAAGGTCAAATTTGTAATTCACAAAACACATTCGGCAACATTAGTCGAGATAGCCGAATGGGCCTTATATAAAAAGGCCAAGGCTCTTTACAAATTAAAAAATCAAATCCTTTGAAATTAGAGAGCCTTTTCAATTCCTTGCCATTCCTTTTTGCATTTTGAGAGATTGTGAGTCTCTTGTGAGCATTTTCAAAGAACTAGGAGTGCATTTGCTTGGAGTTTGTTTCAACCCAACTCTGATCCCTCATTTTCTCAAGTTTTTTTCGACTATAAGGTTGGTTTTTTGATTTCTTGTTGTTAATTTTGAGTTAGAATGCATCTAGGTTGTGGTCTCGTGCCCTTTAACTGATATTGTGTACCTAATTTCGATGGGTAGCACCGTATTGTTGGCATTGACCTATACCCATGTGATTTTTATTGTGAATGCCTGTGAAAATTTGAATCGTGATTTTGTTGGTTAGTTTTTCAAATTGAGTTGCTATATGTCTTTGGTCTTGACCTAATTGTATGTGGGTGAAGTATGAGTAACCTAGTATTGACCCAAATTGTATTATTTTGCCCAATGATAGATAAGGTAACTACTTTCTTAATAAAAATTGTCAATTAGTGCAATGCTTTATGATAGATGGGGGAAATCTAAGTACCCATGGGTAGAAAAGAATATAGGTGGATTGTAATATTGGGGGAAACTAGTATTTCTTGTGTGTGTGTTGGATTTATCAGTGAAAAAATAGGCATGGACTAAAATTTCATGTTCGGCGGGTTTGTCTTAGCTCGCTAAAGAAGTCAGGTGAATCGTCGAGTAAGACCCAGCTCGCCTTCTTTCACATATGCATTACCTTGTATACTATTTCATTCGGTGGGCTTGTCTTAGTCCACCGAACCCATTTGACAAATCGCTGAGTGGGAGAGGACGTCGTTCTTAATGCCTATGTCCTTTCCTTTTGCACTGCCAGTTTTGATGGACTTGTCTTAGCTCACTGAAACAAACTCAGCGAGTTGCCGAGTTGGCATTGACTTTGCCTTATATGCTTGAACCCTGAGTAAAAATGCTACAGTTTAATTAGATGAGCTCACCAGAATTCGCCAAAACTGTTTGGCGATCCGCCTCCCCGTTAGGCTAGCCTAAGCATTGTTTTTGAAATATGATTCAATTTGTTTTCGAATTCAAGTAACCTTCACAAATTTGTTGTTTGAATGTGTGCTTTGAAGGTGATTGCAAGAATGAAAGGTAAACAAGTTGTGCCATAGAGAGTCCTCTCCTCCTCCTCATTCAAAGAAGCAGAACGACATCTCGATAAATGAGCTTTCTTGGTTTCTCGTACACAATAGTCAAACCTTCAGACCCCTTCCTACGGAATTAAGAAAGAGAGGAAGCACATAACGACTAAGCATATGAATATCCCCTTGAAGTTGGTGTCGCCCCAATAAGATCTGAATCTAGCTTGTCGCGTTCTCCTAATTATTGCACCAAGGGCTCTGAATAGGCTCAAGAAAGAAGGGAAATGAAACATTTTGGAGGATCATCAACTTTTGAATGACAGAGTTATAAGTGAGTATCCAACCGTATGGGCGGCCATAAAATTCCACAAGCTGGAGAAATTCACAAAGGCCAGACAACCCTATGTGCTAAAGTGGGTACGTGGGTTTTATGACGCCTATGCCAAGGCATTACCAAAGAAGAGGGAAGGGATTGTTTGGAAGACAGTGGATGAAGTTGAAGAAAGGGGTAAAATAGTTTAGTGACACACTAATGAAATTAACATAATACTAGGCACCTCGGAAAATCATGCTCATAAGTACAAGACTAGATGACGAAGATGTTAGATGCACTAAAGGGGTGGTTGACCCCTCTAATATCCTATAAATATTCTATTGTGTGGATGGCAGCAGGAGCAAAGATAGAAAAGAAATACTTAAATATTGTGGCAAGATAATTGTTCGATTTCATAAGCAGCAACATCATGCCATCCCAAAATGAGTCAATACTAATGGATCAAAAAGCAGTACTCTAGGCTCCTTATTGAGAAAGAAAATTTCAATACAGGTGCGATTATTGTAGAGGAGATGCTACTACAAGGGAGGCAGGAACATACATTGCTCCCCTTCCTGGTGCTCATCACATATCTATGCGAAGGAGCGACAATTCCCTTTTGGGAGAAGCCAGATGTGATGATCACACCGGCCTCCTCTAGTGACATGCATAGAATTAAGGTAGAATATTTATGGGATGATGTCGCTCAGAGGAAACTGCCACCACCAATTCTTCTCCCATGGTGGACCCTGCTACTTTGGCATTTGAGCCCAGCGCACCTGCTTTTTTTGTGGAACATACAGGTATTTCCACACCTTCCTCCATTGGTAGCCCTTCTTTCTCTAATACTACTATTGCAACTGCTAGGAGACCTCCCCCCTCTTCTGTTACTCGTCCACCCTTGACTCATGCATTGATCTATCAAATGGGCAGCCTTTCCTGGTTAGATGATGTTAGAGCTACCCAGGTTGAGAAGGACTTTCCCAAGCTCATTGACCAGTCCATTCAAAAGGCCTTGTCTCCTTTGACAGAGTGGGTGATCAAGTGTGAGTGTAACGACCCTAAAAACAAACTAGTGAAACTAGAGCTTGACGTGTGTTCGTTTGTGTTCGTCTTGAGTTTTGATGGTGTTTCGTGTTTTCCCGAGCTATGGTTGAGGTGTTTAGGGGTTAGACATCAAGGTACGACTCCTCAAGGACCACCCTAAGGGTCCGTGAGGAGGACCCTAAGTCTAGACCCCAAGACCCCAAGGAAACCGTGAGGTTGCCTTAAAGGGGGTGACCTACGGATGGAGTTCACGCTCCATAGGTCCATCCACGCCCCGTGGATGGCCCTCGTAGGTCAAGATCCCCAAATGAGAGTCTCTGATCCAAACCACGAAGAGACAGTACGGTCCCGTCAATCCATCTACGGTCCGTGGATAGTGACTCGTGGAATGGACCTGCAATCTGGTTTGTAGGTTCGGCTAAGTGAGGGGTGAATTTACCAATTCACCCCAAGTCTTTTAAATTGTATGGACGGTTATTTTAAGTGTTTTTAGGTATTTTAATTGTATTAAAACATTAATATTCTAATTTAGAATTCATTCTTCATATTTCCCCAAATCAAAACCCTTTTCTCCTAAAAAGTTCTCTCTAGAAATTCTATTGGAGGTCAAGTTCAAGCTAGGGTTAGGGATTTCAAGGTGTCTCTTCTTCAATTTCAAGGGATTCTTCAAGTATAAGGTATGGTGATCCTTTATCTAGGGTTAATTTTCACCCTAGAGTCAATCTCAAAGACGTTTTCAAGGTTTTCAAGTTTCACCAAAAACCTAGATTTCAGTCAAATTCATGGGTTCTTACATCAAACGATTTCAAATGATAAAGTATGATTATATTTATGTTTAATTGATGGTTTTAAGATGAAAAACTCTATGAACCCATGATTTCTCTAAATTCCCAAATTTGGCCTATGAAGTGGGTTTTATGATTATGAATGAATGTTGATGGAATTATGCTTAGATTGAGTTGTATTATTTATTTCTATTATTATCTATGCCAATCTATGGTGAATTGTTGGAGAATTGAGTAATGGCGATTATGGCTTTGGAGAAGGGTAAGCTGTGACCTAATTATCATGTAGTAGAATTACTCTTGAATTGTTGATCCATTTGAAAGGTGGAGGTGTTTACTTACATGTACATTGTTATCATGGCCTTGAAGGCATTATATGAGAAATTGAATTATTGTCGTGATTTTCTGTACATGATTGTATAATGTGAAGGACTTACATGTGATTCAATGATAGAATGATGAACATGTATTCAATATATTTTGTTAGTATTGAAAGGTTATTTCTCAATTTGACACTAATGAGTGATAATGATGAATGTGAAGGGTTTCTATATTGTGGTTGTTGAATCTAGAATTGGTAGGCTGATGCATCCTTTTCTAGAATAATGAATGTGTCTTGACTTGATAAATATGAATCGATAGGCTATGGCATTCCTTTCATATATGAGTGATGAATGTGTCTTGACTTGATGGCTATGAATTGATAGGCTTTATGCATTCTTTTTATAAATGATCTAATGTAATGAAGACTCTAGAATCGATAGGATAGTGGCATTCCTTTCTTAATGAGTCAATGTACCATGAATCGATAGGCTAGCATTATTCCTTTCATGAGTATAAGAATGTAATGGGGGACCATGAATCGATAGGCTTATAACATTCCTTTCATATAGACCCTATAGCTATTTTTGAATGTACCACAGATCGATAGGCTTATAGCATTCCTTCCTTGGTAATGATGTATCATAGGTCAATAGGCCTATGGCATTCCTCCCTAATACATTAATGTAATGTGAATGAAATAATCTATGGGAATGTAGGCTAAGCACCGAGTGGATATGGTTAGATGGAAACTCTCCCAATGTTAGGCTAGAGTTCCAATGAACATCTTCCTATCCCATAACTATGTGCCCACATAGGATATTAGCCAGCGGATTTCATCCAAGCTAAGGATTCATCCAAGCTAATGTTATCGTTCTACCTTATGCAAGTGGAACACCTCTTTACGGTGTGGGGCTATATGACACCGGATTCCATGTCTAGATTGCATGGTCTATGTCGGTTAAACGCTTATTCCCATCATGTAAGATGTGCACTCTAGTTACTTGATAGGTACTACAAAGTGTAGGTAGTAGTATGGGATGCTATCTATACATTTCACGAGTAGGCTTTGAAGGTGCTATTGTGAGTTCTCTAAGTCCTAATGACTAAATGTGTGAAAGTTCTCTAAATGCATGAAGGTTCCCTAAATGAATCTAATGAAGATTGTTGACTTATTGTCTAAATAAAATGATGAATGGGTAGCTTATATTGATGAAATGAGTTACTTAGCATGTTATGTTGAATTGTAAAGGTTCTTATTTATTGTAGCCTTGAGGAACACCTAGGTGTGTATGAAGAGGTAGTATGGGCTGCCACTTCATGTCTTACTTAGGTGTATCTTAGGGTAACTTTAGATATAGGTCCTAAGATAATGAAATGACTTACTTGACTCATGTTCTTATGTGTGGTATGTTGGTATTAGTGGAGCATAATTACTTGTAATATGAAGCATGATTAATGGTGAGTTCACTTTTGGTGACCTTAGGGTGATGCTTAGGTGTGGATAGTGGTATGGGACGCTATCTATACGTTGCACAAAGTGTTACTTGAGGGTTGCTTGGGGTGAAGGTGAAAAGGTAAAGGTAATGGGTTTATATGTTGAACATGTCTATAATGTGGATAATATCTTGTATGTTGGTTGTGACTTGTATTATGCCTCCTAAAATTGTACTCATGAGGTTTTATCAAAAATGGCATACTAGCATGACTTTCAACAAAATGTCCCTTTTAAAGCATGTTTTTGCATGGTCATCATACTTAGTACATTTTTGTGTGCTAACCCATATTCTCTTATTTTTACTACAAGTGTAGGTTCCCGCAAGTGATCGTTTCTAGCTAGAAGTTGAAGTGCTTGGAAAGAGTTTTCCTCCAAGACTTGGTATGTCCTCATAGATCGAGGACAAAGATTCTTATTGTTCTAGTTCCTTTATGTTTAAGATTTTGTAATAGACATTCTAGTAGTTTCGATTGTCAAGGGTCGTGACCCTATCTTGTTAAAGTTTGTCTTAAGATGGCCATGTGAGACTTAGTATTTCCGCTGTTTTATGAAAGAGTTTTTAATAGTTTGGTTTTGAATGAAGTTCTTAATTTCGCACTATTTTCTATTGTCTATGCAATGAATGAGCTAAGAGGCTTGTATTAGACCACTTCGGGGTCGAGTACGCCGTGTTACGACTAGGGGGTGTTCTCGGGTCGTGACAGTAAGGGGATGATATAGAGCCACACTTTGAGGATGAATGATCTGACAACTAGGATAGAGACTCGGGAGAAGGACGAGGGTAGTTCTGGTGCATCAGACACCTTCAGCGCTCAGGTTGCTACTTTGAGGGTGAAGGTGGTCCAGTTACAGTCGGCAGACATCTCCATGCTTTAAGGCAGGGTTCCTCTTCTAGATGCGCATGAGATGCCTAGTATTGTGCCTTCCTCTTGTGTGCCTGAGATGGTTGCGGATGTTGAGATTGTAGCTGAGGATGAGAGTGAGAGGGTCGGGGAGGAGTTGACTACAAAGACTTATAAGGAGGAGATGCGAATTGAAGAGCACGAGATTGCTGCAACACTGATATAGATGCATGAGACCGAGGAGGTCAATCTTAAGGCTGCACTAGAGAGATCTCTTCGAGAGAATTCAGAGGTTGGGTCAAGTGGAGTCATTCTATACTCTACCATCTCTCTTGTTGTTGAGACGCGAATAGTTTCCCCAGTTAAGCCTCTAATGCCACATTCAAGTGATCCTATTGCCAATCATCGATGCCCCTCTTGAGGCTTCACCCCAAAGACTCTAGATGAGAGTGCTTGAAAGGCATAGCCTGTCAGGAGGACACTTTCTCTCAACCTCCAGTATTTTTTCTTGTTTTGCATTGAGGACACAACATTCTATTTTTTTGGGGTGAGAGCCTTCATGCCAATATTCCCTTTTTGATTGTATATTGTTATTTCATATGTTAAACAATTGTAGTTTGATTTTTGTTTATATTAGAGTGCTCTTTTGGGTTAATGTGTATCTCTTTACTTCTATTTCGTTCTCCCTTGATGTTGCAACCCCTCATGAGTTTAAATAATTAAATGCTTAACTCTATCATTGATAAAAAAATTGAGGATCTATTGTGTTCATTATCAATGTCTTGAATAGTACTCATGATGAACATGATGCATTGTTTTGGTGTTGCGAGAATGAAATCGATGTGGTTACACCTTTGAGTGATCTCTTAAATAGCTACGTTTTGATGTCAGCCTTGCAATGAACATCGCACGTACGCTTTTGATCTTTCTAGGATGTACTAAATGGGTGTATTTTGAAGTGCCATGTGTGGTGAGTTTTTTCTTGAAAACATGTATGTGGAGTCATAGCATTTGCCTTGTTAGTCCAATTGTGTGTGAGACATGATCTTGGGCAGAAATTCAACGAGGGAACCAAATTGTCCATAAAGACTTTGTGACTACCTTGTGAGGGTGTGAATACATGTTGGCACCACTTGAGCCTTACTTATTTGTTGACATCCAAAAGAAGCCTCTTGAACAAAATTATCCCTTCTTTCTCACCAAAAATCCCTTTTGAAGCATTATGATGTTTTAATAGCCAACTTAGGCTAAAAACTTTAGTTGGAGGTGTTGAAATGAAGGATGAGTGAAAGTCAAGTGAAGGACAAAGAAAGATGAAATGAGACTCAAATCTGGATGTTTTGCAAAGAGAAGGATACCCTCATTATGAAAAACAATTTTGATATTAATGGGATGAAAATGCCTTGGAAAATGAGAATGAAAAAGACAAGTGAATGAAATAAAAGGGGATTCCAAATAAATTGAGTGAAAACTCAAAATTTGAGTTCTCAAAAAATGGGGAAAAAAGGAAAATAACTTGAGAAGAGGTAATGATGATTGTAACAATGCTTTAAAAAGGGTATAAGTCAACAATCCAAATTGACCATGCCTGAACCCTCACCCCCATTACAAGCCTAAAAGACCCTTATGATCTTGCATGAACTAGGTTGTGTGATGATTGGAAAATATAGGTAAATGTATAGGACAAAGCTTGCATATGTTTCTCTTTTGAGAGAGTGAGAATTGCATTCATTCCTTTTTGAGAACATGGAATCGTTCTTGATGTGAGGGTACTTGAATGAATTTGTAGAAGCATGTTCTTCTATTAGACAAGAAGCTAAAGTGAGCTTGAGCTTGTGTTGAGACTAGCTAGTCATCATTTGAAGGTTCTTTTTTATCATGATTGATGGTAACAACCTATTGAGAGCAATCTTGCTATGGAACTTGCATGTTAGCTCTCATTGGATACTGTTGTAGACACCCTTATTGAGATTATTATGTTCTTGATTTACTTGAGGACAAGCAAAAATTTAAGTTGGGGTGTTTATGAGTGGTAGATTTGCACTCACTTAAGGTCCATTTAGCTCAATAATTAGGATCCTCAATGCCTAACTTTGTCCTATTCTAATAGAATATTAATGATTTTCAACTATGACGGCAATTGGACAAGGCAAGGACTGATGTTTGAAAGAAATACGAAAAATACAAAAAGAAGTGCAAAGTGAACATTGTTGATCACCTAACATAAATGGTGGATCGCCGTTTGAGCACTACCTGGCCCGAATTGACAGTGCATATCACTTGTATCTATCAAAGAAGGTCGACGGACTCTAGTATAAAAACCGATGTGTCGAATGAGAACGGCGGTCCTGATGCACATCGCCCAAAGCGAGATTGTGCAGGGCAAAGATTTAATGCTCGAACGGCAAATCAAGGTTGTATTCGGTGATTTTCCAAATGTGAAAGGATGACTCAATTGAGTTTGCCAACTTAGGTTCAAACACATGAAGCCTAGAGTATCAAAAGGCAAGCTGAGGAGCAAAGGGCAATCCGCCGAGTAGGTTTGGCGAGCCCGACTAATGTCACCGAGTCAGTCACAAGTAGATATTTGGGCCAAATTTTGGGAAAGTATAAATATCCCAAAGGACATAATTTTTAGAGAGTTCCGGAATTTAATTAGAATTCTGTTTTTGAGTTTAGAAAGTTTAGAGAGTTTTGAAGAACTATTTACCTTTAAAGAATACTTTTCTAGCTTTTGGGGTTTTACAATTTGGAGTTTGAAATTGATAAATTAAAGTTGAATACAAAGTGGGTTTACTCTTAATTGCTTGATTTCAAGTTACCCATGGCTGCTTTCATGGAAGGTATAATTTCTTTACTTTTGTGATGGGTTGCTAAAACTCTAAGATCTAGGGGTGCTCAAATGGGGTTGAGTGTTGATTTAATGTAGAAGGTATTGTGCTATGCTCTTTTTTTTTGTTCATACTTAAATTTGAGTAATTAGTTCAATAATAGAAATTTAGGTTTAATGTTTGTAGCTTGCTCGAAAAGGAGGTTAGGGGTCAGATTCATTTGCCCTATTCTTGAAAGAGAGGATAGAGTAAGGTATTAGGTTGTTCAGGATTGACATTTAGATGAGACCAAAAGGACGTTCTAGGTATCATGAATGTTCATCACTATAGAGTAGCACAATCACCTCTATGTGACATCAATATATAATCCCTGCACCCCAATATTACTTTTTAATTCTTGATTTCTTCAATATTCTAGTTTATTTACGAAATTGATTATCAAATCTTTATTAAGTGTTGTTACAACTATAATCAGCTAAATTAAAGTCAAAATCTCTTGATAAGGAATTCTCTACGATATACCATCCCTTGTGGGATTTGATCCCGACTTCGTTGGGTTTTTTACTAAATTGCTCACTCTTTTAATTGGTTTTGGAGGGTGATTTGAGCGTTATCACTGTGACATCCACTTTTTATTTGAGAATTCAAAGTTTGACTTGTCAGTCTTATTTGGAATCCCCTTTCATTTCCTTCATTTCTCTTTTTTAATGTCCATTTTTAAAGCCATTTTGTAACACTTCCAAAGTTGAGTCCCATTTCATCTTTTCTTTGCCCTTCACTTGGATTTCATTCTTCCTTCCTACCACACCCCCAACTTAGGATTTTAGCCTAAGTTGTCTATGCAAACATCTCAATGTTTCAAAAAAGATTTTTGGTGAGAATGTAGGGACAATTTGGTTCAAGAGGCTTTCTTTTTGTTTAATTTCCATTTTTTAAAGCCATTTTGTAACAATTCCAAAGTTGAGTCCCATTTCATCTTTTCTTTGCCCTTGACTTGGATTTCATTCTTCCTTCCTACCACACCCCCAACTTAGGATTTTGGCCTAAGTTGGCTATGCAAACATCTCAATGTTTCAAAAAGGATTTTTGGTGAGAAGGTAGGGACAATTTGGTTCAAGAGGCTTTGTTTTTGTTGCCAACAAATAAGTTAGGCTCAAATGGTGCCAAAATAGACTCACACCCTCACAAGGTAGTCACAAGAGATTATGGACAATCTGGTTCCCTTTTTAAATTTATGGCCAAGATCATGTCTCAAATTCACCAAGATTCAAAGAATTGGACTAACAAGGCAAATTCTAGGACTCCACATGCATGCTTTTAATTAAGACCTCACCACACATGGCACTTTGAAATACGAGACTCATTTACTACATCTTGAAATGATCAAAAGCATGCGTGTGATTTTCAATGCAAAGCTTACATCAAAATGCAGCTAATTAGCAAAAGATTGAAATGGATCACTCAAAAGTGAAACCACATCAATTCCATTTTCACAACACCAAAACTATACCCCATCCTAATCATTACTATTCAAGACATCGATATTGGACACAATCGATCCTCAAATTGTTATCAATGAAAAAATCAAGCATTAAATGATTTAAAACTCATGAGGGATTGCAATATCAAGAGAAAATGTGTAACACCTCGGATTTGGGAAAAAAAGGAAAATAACATTTTAGGCTAATGTTTGTGTCTACGGGTCCCAACAACGGACCATAGAAGCTTCTACGGGATGTATATGGCAACCGTAGGAAATGGGGGAAATTAGTTTTCTGAAACCAAGTCCAGTACCCCTTTTGTGGTTAACCGGGATGGTTCGCTGACCATTGTACAAGTCGTAGATAGGTCTCATAGGTGAGTTCCACATAGTGAAATTTTGAGGGTAAAAGCTAGTTTCTACGGTTGGCATGTATGGACTATAGGAAGACCTACGAGCCATACACGGTATCCATAAAAAAGTTAGTTAAATTAAGGGTCCTAGTATACTTTCTTCGTGTGACCAGTACGGTATGTAGATGGACCTACAGACTATAGAAGGACATACAAACCATAGATCCAAACTGTAGGTCGATATCCAACAATTATTTTTAGGGGCTTTTGGGTCTTTTCCTAATTTTTTAACCCAATACTATGATGTTTTACCTTCTACCGAAGCCCTATAAAATTTTAAATGCCCCCAATTTTCAATTCCTCATCTTAAATTACCTAAAAATCACCAAAGTCATTCCCTCAAATCTAAGGAAGATGAAGAAGAGCTAAGGTTCCAAGCAAGTCTACAATCCTCCATTGTTTTTGGGCTTCTAGCATCAAGGTATGTGGGTATTCACCCATGGAGTCATTTCATCCATGGGGTCCCCAAGGTTTCCGATTCTTCTCAATTCAATTTCAATTGTTAAGTAAGGGTTTTAATTCAATCTTTATGGATTCTCTTGAGTTATGATCTTATTGATTAATCTCTATCTTCTCATACATGAATTGAGTTGATTTCATGATTTTAAGTTGAATATCCATATACCCATGCGTGATTTATGATTTTTGTTAATAACTCATGATGAAGCTATGATGAACTCATAAACCTATGATTTATGAACTTATGAAGATATCTATGCTTTTATGAAATCATTTTAAATTATTTAAGGATTCTTTGAAATGAAAGTGTCAATGCTATTGTGAAAGGTTTTGTCACATGTTATTATGATCATGATTGTGAAAGGTATTTCTCACATACATGAATTCACATGGGTAAAAGGTTTTCTCATTTATGTTGAATTCTGTTTAATGAGTTATTTTATATTTTGATTTTAAAGATGTGGATTGGTATTGATCATTGCCTTTCTTCTGTTAAATTTGTACGTGACTTTTTATCTATTCCGTTGGGATTTTGACTTAGCACCAAGAGGGCTTTGAGGTGGAGGCTCAAATAAGGTAGTCTCTAGTAGTAACCTTTAGTCTGTTGCCCTTGTAGGTGTTTCTTGAATGACCTAGCTAGTGGATCCACATTAGCAAAATATGATATGTATAGATTCTACCTTGGTATGTAATTTCCCCTTCTTTTAGTATGAGGGATATACCTGATTTTATGATATAGCTCTCATGGTATTATTGTGGGTTAAAGCTATGTTTCATTCAAAGTTTTCTTATGTACTTTGCTTCATGTGCATTGACTATATTCTATGATTTCCATGTTTTACTTTCTTATGTGTATATACTTTAAACCATTCATACTCTCATGTTCAGGATTATGCATATTGCCCCTTACTTAGTGCATTCCATGTACTAACACACACTTTTCCTACATTATCTCATGAATATAGAGTCCGACGTTCCTACTTCGCACACCCATGGCTAGTCATCCCTTGGGTGATTTAGGTGATTTGTGAGTCCTCATGATCCGATGAACGAGACATTTTATAGCTTTTATGTTATTTTGTTTCAAACTTTGTATGTGATGTATGGGTTACATTCCAATCACTTTTCTTATGATGTATTAGATTGTTATGAGACTTACGTTAGACTTCCGCTTTTGTCGAACTCTTTTGATATATGAAATGCTATATTTTGGAAGCTCTAATTCTCTATCTTGTATGATGCATGCCAAGTGGCTTGTGTAGGGCCTCTGGGGGTTCTATATGCCATTTTACACCTAGGGTCTACTTTGGGTCGTGACAACATGAAACAAAATAAAGAGGCAAATTTTAACCCAAAAGAGAACTCTAATATAGACAAATATAATACTACAATTATTCAAAACATAAAATAACAGAATACAATCTAAAAGGGGAATATTGGAACAAGGGCCCTCACTGCACCAAAAAAAAAACAAGGTCCTCAATGTGATAAAAACGACAGTATGGGAGGCAGAGAAAAAAAAAGGTCCCTCTAGCAGGCTATGCTTGTGGAGCAGTCACGTCTGGAATCTAAAGCTGGGAAGCCTCAAGAGGGGCATCGATGTCTTGCAACAGGATCATTAGAGGCAGCAAAGAAGGCTCGACTGGGCATTAGTACATGTCTTAGCGGTCGAAGGGATAAGAGAGTCTCAAACGACTCCACTAGGGCCAACTGCTGAAGTATCCCGAAGGGATCGCTCCAGGGTAGCCTAAAGAATGACCTCCTCAGTCTCATGTATCTCAGTTAAGACTTGAGCAATCCCATGCTCCTCGCTTCTCAACTCATCCTTGTCCAATTCATCCTCGGCCCTCTCACTCTCATTATCTGCAACGTAAGCACTCACAACAATCTCAGGCAACTAACTAAGAATAGACTCAATTCTAGGCATCTCAGGCATGGGAGCAGGTGAATCTGGAAGGGGAACATAGGCCCAAAGTATGTAAATGTCTGAAGATTGCAACTGGACCACCTCCCTTCGCAGGGTAGCCAAATATTCTCTTATAGCATCTTGTGCACCAGAGCTACCCTAGGCTTTCTCCCGAGCCTTTAATCTTAATGTGAGGTCATCCAACCTCACATTGTGACTCTAAATCATCCCCTCACACTTGACCACCCTCTCAATCAAAAGAGTCAAGGCCTATTTAATGGTCTGATCCATCATCTTGGGCATTTTTGTCTCAACTTGGGCATCGTTAACAACTGATGACCGAGCAAGGCTTCCCATATAGTATATCATAGCTTGGGTCAACGGAGGATAGGCAATAATAGAGGGGGGAGGTCTCACAGTATCAGTAGTAGCAATATGTACTGACGTAGAAGCAACATGACTAGCAGTAAAGTAAGGTGCAAATATACATTCCTGCTCCACAAAAGGAGCAGGTGTGCTAGCCTCAACTGCTAGAGTAGTGGGATCAACCACGGGCATCGAGTCTGGTGGTGAAAGCTGCCCTGAGCCGTATCGTCCAGCAAAAAATTAGCCTCAATCAGTCTGATATCACTTGATAAAGCTGGTGCGATCCTTACATCTCTAGATGCCTGGAAAGGGAATCTTTCTCTCTCACATAGATACATAATCAATATAGGAAATGGGAGCAACGTTTGTTCCTGCCTAGCTTTCATCAACATTTGATCAGCAATGATGACACCCAAATATATGTGCTTTCGGTTAATGGTAGTACCTACTTAGACTTCTTTGGCATGGCGAAAAGTAGACCCGTTCTATCATAGCATTATGTTGCTGTTGATGAAGACAAACCAATACCTTGCCACCATATTCAAGTTCTTCTTCTCGATCCAGTCACCATCACCCAACCGGGATGGAGAAGAGTTAGAAACCAAAGAAACCAGCCAACCTTTTAGAGAGTCCAGGTCATGACATATCCGAAGTGAATATAAGTATGACTCAAATGCCAACATATGTGTAGTATTAAGGGCTCTGTCACATCAGACCTTCTTGCCACGCACCTCAAATTCTTGAAGTGGCTTCCAGACTGTGCCCTTTTGTTGTTTTGGAAGATCTTAAGAATATGTTGTGTAGAACTCCCTCACCCAAAACGTGGTGTAGGGGTTTCTTGGATGAATCCTCAAATTTGTAGAATATGATAGTACCCTAGATAGTTTGGTAGTCGCTCATGATTAATCTATGGAGAGTCATCTATCCTCAAGTATGGTCCGTTCTCTAGCATCTTTGAGCCTGTGTAAGGCTCTTGGAGCGATAACTGAAATGACTCAAGAAGCAGTTGCTTTTGTAAAGAAAGGTTGCGTCAACTTGGACCTAGTCTCAGTCCTCTTTCTCACCACACCCTTTTTATGTTGTACCCTTTCTTGGGTAGATGATTGTGGGGTGGGATTTTGCTTACGATGGGGCGTCTCTGAAGGCTCATTAATAGATATGGCCCAATATCTCTTTAGAAGAGGAGGAGGAGAAGACTATTTGTCCAACACAGTGTCAAATGAAACCACTTCCTTGCTCTTAATTCATGCCATTTCCTACAAAACACATATTCAAACATATGATTTGTTAAGGTTAGTTAAAAATTAATACACACTGAATCAAATTTCAAAAGGATTCCTGAGGCTCACCTATCGGGAATGCGGATCACCAACTAGGATCGGTGAGCTTATCGGCGAACTCTGGTAAGCTCGCCGAAATGGACAATATCAAAAGTCTCCGGGTTCAGGCAAAAAAGATGAGTCAATGCAAACTCGATGATTTGCCGAGTAGGTTTCGGCAGGCTAAGAAAAGTATACCAAAAGTGACAGTACAAAATGAAAAGACACAAGAATCAAGGGCGATGTCCTTTCCCACTCGTCGATTCGCCTAATGGGTTCAGCGGCCTAAGACATGCCCGACGAATGGAACAGTACCCAAGGTCATATATACGCTAAAGAAGGATAATTGTTACTTGGCGATTCACCTAACGTTATTGGTGAGCTAAGACAAGCCTTCCAAACAGAAAGTGTTCAGCTCAGTATCTAATTTTCAAAGCTAATCCAACATACACAACAAATACGAGTCCCCCCCAACATTACAATCCACCAATATGCTTTTCTACCCATGGGTACTCATATTTCCCCCTAGATATTGTTAAGTATTGCATTAATTGATGATTTGCCAATAAGAAAGTAGTCACCCTATATATCATTGGGAAAATAATGCAAATGGGTCAACGCTAGGCCACCCAGAGTTCACCTACATCAAATTAGATTCAGACCCAACCAATATGTCAGTTCAATTTCACATTTTAACCAACACAAATAAAATTCCCATTTGATGGGAATACACATTCACATATTTCATGGGCACACTTCAATCATACATTATGATGCCATCCATATAAATCTAGCACATAATAACAGCTTAAGGGCTCAATCCCACACCCCACATGCAAGTTAAACTCAAAAATCTCAACAAAGATTTGAAAACCAACCATAGTAGTAGCAAGTGTTTAGAAAAATAAAGGACTGGGGTTGGGCAGATGAGAAATCCAAGCAAAAGAACTCCTCAACTTGGAAAGCACTCAACAAGAACTCACAAACACTCAAAGTAGGCAAAATAAGTGAAAAGAATTTGAAAAGGCTTGAAAATATCAAAGGTTTTGATTTTTTAATTTGAAAAGACCCTTAGTCTTTTTATACCCGGCCTTTTCGACGGTCTCGACTAATGTCGGCGAAGCCGAACGTGTTCGGAAAATCACCCATTGGAGGTTAAGCTCATCAAATTTCCTGAACAAACACCAAACTTGAAGGTTAATTCGGCGGACTTGTTGTAGTCCTCGTAGTGAACTTAGACGGATTGCCTTTTCAAGTTTTGATCACCAATCTTGACAGTATTTTTTTCCATCTATTTAAGCTCAAAATGAGGATGAGAATGAGACCGCACAATGCCTTCAGCGTATCACCATTTGGGTTTTTGTACCACCCATACAACCATTTTCAATCATTCAACCTCTTCTTAACCTGCACTCATAATGCACGTTATTCGAAACTAATAAAAACAAAACTAAAGACTTGGGTTGCCTCCCAAAAACATCTTATATAATGTCGTGCCACGACATAGTGCTCAATCTCAACAATCATTCTTGAGGTTCAGGACTATGTCACTAGGCAATATTCCATTTTTCCTTGGATTGAGTTGAGTGGAAGTTTTGCCCAGTTGGGTTTCGAGCTTCTTAATAGAAATTTATTGAGAAATCACCGTCTGGAATAAAGTGGAGAAGTCACTTTTCAATTCCTTCAATATTTTATCAGACCCTTCAACTTTATAGTAGATCCTTGCAAGCATGTGTTCCGTCCGGCTTCATTCCGGCCCAACTAGCTCTTTTGGTCATGGACGATCATGGAGAGACACATAACAATCTTTTTCCATCTCCTTATCTCTCAAATTTCCACCCTCCAAACTTTCCGACCACCATCTCTATCCTTGTTCCAACCTCTGTTCCCACCTTATCATTGATAATTGTCGTGAGACCCCCTACTTGATTTCCTAAGTATTAAACTTTCTTATTGTATAATGCCTCAAATGTGGCATCATTTAGGCACTGACCACTGTTTGTTCCAACCACATTTCCCAACTTGGGTCCATCTCACATGATGAGTTTAGAAAAAAATCAATTTGGGTAATAGTTTTGGCTATGTTTTCATTTCTTTCATGGTCTTTCTCGACTTGTTATTTTCTTAAACCCAATTGTAGAGGAGGTACTTGGTCCTCTCTAGTGTGCCATGCTCGGTTGACCTTAGTCATACAATCTAGCAACAGAGCAACCACATCATACGGTTGGATCATTGATCCACCTTGGACTAATTGATTAGCCACACCTTTGTTGACTGAATCCAGGCTGCAATAGAAGTATTGCAGTAGCTAATTTTCCGGAATGCCATGCGTTGGACATTGAAAAAGAAACTTCTTGATCATCAACAACATCTCATAAAGAGGTTCACCCCCATATGCTTGAAATTTTGGATCTGGTTTTAAAGTTTAACCATCTTCGAGGGTGGAGATCTCTCCAAGAAGGCATCAGTTGGCTCTTCCCACGAAGTGATCGAATCATTTGACAAATCTGGCAACCATCTTGAAGCCTTTTCAATTAAAGAGAATAGGAAAAACCTCAACCTTACGGACTCTTAAGAGATATTCTTGAACACAAAGGATCCATATATCTCCAAGAAATTCCTAAGGTTTTTTTGGGGATCCTCATGAGCTAGACCCCCAAAATTTCCTTTTATATGGACAACAACAAAACAAAGCATTACACTATACCCACTACATTAAATCAAAACCTAACCCCATATTTGCACCCCTAGATCTTGGGGTTTAGGCCACCCATCATAAAAAGTAAAGAAATTTTACCTTCCATGAAATTATCCATGGGTAACTTTAAATCAAATAATTACAAGTAAACCCACTCTTGATTCAACTTCAATTTATAAAATTCAAACACCAAATTGTAAAATCCCAAAAGCTAGAAAAGTTTACTTCAAAGGTGAAGTTTTCTAAAAACTTTAAAACTCAATTTTGTATAGCTTTCAAAAAAACTCCCTTTGAAACTCCATCTTTTGGGCAATTTATACTTTCCAAAAATTTGGCATAAAATCCATTTCCTCACTGACTAGACGACATTAGTTGGGTTCACCGAACTTATTCGGCAAATCTTCTCTCTTTCCTAAACTTGCCTTTTGATGCTCTAGGGTATAGGTCTTTTAACCTTAGTGAAATCGATTGAGTCAGCCTTTCACATTTGGCGAATCACCGATTGCCACCATGGTTTGCCTTTAGAGGATTCCATCTTTGCTTTTCATAGTGTCGCTATGGGCGATGTTCATCAAGACCGCCGTTCTAATTCAGCGCATCACCTTCTCTAATGTAGTCTTTCAACCTGATCACTTTATAGACACAAGGTTTATGCACTATCATTTTGGGCTACGTAATGTTCGATTGATGATCCACCCTTCTTATTAGGCGATCAACAATGTATAGTTTGCACTTCTTTTTGTGTTTTTGGCCATTATTTCAAACATTAATCATTGACTTCATAACTATAAATCATCAACATTTTATCAGAATAGGAAAAATTTAGGCATTGAGGACACTAATTATTGAGCTAAATGGACCTTAAATGAGTGGAAATCTACCACTCATTAGAAATCTCATCATATCCTTACATTCCCATTTTTACATTTTCCGCATTGAGGACACTCTTTTTATTTTTTTGATAGGGTGAGGGAATTTCTATTCCCTATCCCTTTTTGATTGTATTCTGTTGTTTTGTTTTGAAATTTTACTTAGGTTGTATTAGATATTATATTTTGATTAGTATTATATGTAGTCTTATTGGTTGTAGGCTTTGAATGGTGGTGATATTTTTCTTTTTTTTTACTGCCCTAGATTTGGATTGATTGTGTTGATTTTAAATCAAAAGCTTGCACACTCATTTTGAATATTTCAGTATTTGTCATGATCAATATCAATGTCTTGGGTAGTGCTTTTGATGAGAAATGTGTTTGTGTTGACGTTTTAATGTAATTCAAAGTGCATGACCCTTACATGATCTTCTAGCATCTCGTTATTACTAGTTGGGTATGACTCTTACATGATCTTCTAGCATATCGTTATTACTAGTTGTGTATTGATAGTGAGACTTGAAATAACCATTGCACACAACCTTAATCTTGTAGATTTATGCTCAATGATTGTGTTTAAAGTGCCTTGTGTGGTGAGGATTACTTGAAAGCTATGTGTGTGGATTCCTGAAATTTTCCTAGTTGGTCTAATTGTTTAAGCTTGGTGAATGCAAGAAATAATCATAGGCTTATTTTGAGAGTGAGCCCAAATATTCATAGGGACACTATGACTACCTTTTGAGGGTGTGAGACCATTTTGGCACTAATTCAGCCTAATCCCTTTGTTGAAAACTTTGTTCGAACCTCTTGACCCAACAATGTAATTTCCTTCTCACCTATAAATCTTTTGTGAAGCATTGATTTGTTTGAATAGCCAACTTAGACGAAAAGTCTAAGTTTTGTGTGGTAAGGAAGGTGAAAGGATTCCATGTGAAACAGAAGCATATGACTCACCCTTTGTTCTTGTGGCAAAAATAATTTTTTTTTAAATGAAAAGACCACAATGGTCATTTTATTACTAAAGCCACTACTTCGACCAAAATTAGCCCAAGTTATCCAAATAGAACGGGAAAAATAAGAAACTACACTAAACTATAACTAATCTACCAAAGAACAAAGAACTTTCCAAACTCTCATCTAAAGCGCCGCACAGTCGTCGGAGCTGCGTCAGAGACAATGAATCAGTTCAGCTTCTCCAAGAATGAAGTCAAGAGCATAAATTGATTGAGTTCTGGGCACATACACTCTAGTTATTTAAAAGTCTCACAAATACCATGTATGAACACCCAATGGAGACTTCTCCAACTCCTCCACCATGGATCCATGACCTTCATGTGAGATAAGTTTTTAAACCTCCCCAATTCTAGTTAGGGTTTCTTCCAATGTTGTGGGTTATGATGAATGTTGATCCAATTGAGTGGATTATGATTGTTTAAGATTGAATTGGTAGGATTACATGTTTTTAGGATGAAATTACATGTACCCATGCCTATTCCATGTTCTAACCTAGAATTGATGAAATTGGGTTTTATGCCTTGAAGAGAAACTTTATGGGTTTAGATATCTCCTTATAGGATTGATGAATATGACTAGAATTGCTTGAGATTGAAGCATATATGATCATTATGATGTTAATTTCTTGAGAGTAAAGCATATGTTATGACCCGAGCCTACACCCCATACGTAACACGACGTACAAAACTCCGAAGAGCCTCATACAAGCCTTATAGTGTTCATAACATAAGATATAAAAAATAGTTTGGAATTTAAAACTCTTTTAATCCAAACAATCAAAAAACTTTATTTAAAATAGCGGAAGTCTACTTGTCTCACATGGCCATCTAATACATCATGAATCAAAAGTAAGGTCACGACCCTTACAATAGAAAGTCTAAAAATTGTCTAGTACAATGAAAGACATGAAATGACAATAAAGAACTTGTCCTCTAATCCATGAGGACATACCACTAGCTTGACAAATAGTCAACCCAAGCTTGAACTAGAAGAAATCGCCTCAATGACCGGAACCTACACTTATAGAAAAATGTAGAAATATGGGTTAGCAAACAAAAATATACTAAGTATGATAGTCATGCAAAAACCATGCTTAAAAAGGATATTTTGGTTGAAAACCATGCTATATGCCAATTTTGAGAAACATCACCAAGTTTAGTATAAAAGGCATAAGGTACAAACATAATCAACATATAAGCCATTACATCACATTAGAACCATCATCTTAAGTAACCCTAAGCTATACTTGTGCAATGTAAGAATGGCATCCCATACTACCATTCATACTAAGTACCACTTTGAAGCCACCATAGATGAACTTACCATTCTTCATACTCATCTTTAGTCAATACTCATGCATAAGGAACATTCACATTTAATAAGTCATGACAAGGAAAGTAATTCATAATAACATTTCCAAGTAAAGCATGCATCATTACATTAAGCCTTTAAGTCAACATTCTCATTAGCTTCATTAGGAGCACATTGATTTCATTAGACATTAGGACATTAGAAAAACACACCATAGCCCTCTCAAAGCCTACTCGTGCAATGCATGGATGGCATCCCATACTACCACCCACACTTCATAGAACCTCTCAAGTAACCATAGAACATAACTCACATAATGGGAATAAGCATTAACTGACATAGACCATGTGATCTTAACATGGAATCTGATGTCTATCCCACACCGTAAAGGGTTGGTCTACTTGCCTAAGGTAGGACTGACAGCATTTTAGCTTAGGTGGATACACTAGCTAATAACCTATGTGGGCACATAGTTCTGGGATAAGAAATATGTTCATTAAAACTCGGCCTAAACATGGGGAGAGCTTCCATCTTACCATATCCACCCGGTGCAAAGCTTACATTCCCATAGAGTAGTTCATTACTTTAACATTATTACACATGAAAGGGTGTTATAAGCCTACTGATTCAGGGTACATTATTTAACAAATGAAAGGGTGCCATAAGCCTACCGATTCAAGGTACATTACTAGGATATCTCATTGAATGCTCATGGAAGGGTGCCATATGCCTAACGATTCAAGGTGAATCATAGTCATTTATTGAAGGGTGCCATTATCCTACCGATCCAAGGTTTAATATTATCATGCATGGAAGGGTGCCATTAGCCTACCGATCCAAGACACATCATTAGAATAGTCCATAGACTCATCATGCAAGGGCTACTACCATTAGGTCTACCGATTCAAGACAAAGCCTAGAATACCTCATTAATCATTTATGAAAGGGCTACCACCATTAGGTCTACCGATTCAATGTTCATTAAAGATAATTTAGTTACACAAGAAGAGGATGCCTTAAGCCTACCAATTCAAGATGTAACAATCAAGATCACATTCATTTACACAAGAAGAGGATGCCCTAAGCCTACCAATTCAGGATGTATCATTATATTGAAGAAACCTTTCACATATATCACATCATTCATAAGTGTATAATTGAGAATAACCTTTCAGTAATAACACAATTGCATTGTAGACATGATCACATTACTTTCATTGGAATCACAAAGCATATACACAGCATCATGATTATACATCAATTCTTCATACTTTTCCCTTAAAGGCCATGAATCACAATTCACCAACACACCTAGAATACTACAATTTAGGCATGAGGCATGAATAATGACATAATTCAATAAACTAGATCAATATTGACTTAATCTCTTCACATGCTTCCATAATCAATCAATCCTAAATCACAATTCATAATTTAGTATTTTGTGGGAATCATGGGTTCATAGGGGAATTTCATCATAAATCAACATTAATTCCTAAATTCAATCATAATTCATCATAAATAAACCTTTGAAAACATTTTGAAATTGAACCCATGAGTTAGATTTAAACCCTAACTTTTGGGGGAATTTGGAAGATTTGAAATCATGGTTTGAAGGGACTCTATGGGTGACAGCTACCCATAGATGAAAACTACCATACCTTGATTGAAGAAAATCCATGAAATTGAGTGAGTAAGATGAACTCCTGATCTCCAAACCTTGACTTCTTCTTCTCCAATGGAGGTTTCTAGAGAGAATTATTTGGAGAGGAGGTAGTTTCTATTTTTGAGTTTTTGGGAATAATGAATTGTAAAAGGGTGTTTCACAGTTTAAAAAGCCTTAAATAACTCTAATTAATAAAAAAAACCGAACCTTAACTCAATTAACCACCCTAGGAATTTACTAAGTTGCCTCTCAAGTGGCCAAGCTTGGGCATATTTCCTAGTGCCATCCACGCCCCTAGACCTACGGACCGTGGGTGCATTGACGCCCCATCCTGCAGGTCCGTGGGTGAGTTCAAAAACTTGTCAGCTTGGGGCCCAACCCACGATCCCCACCTACGGGGCTTGGGTCCACCTATTATCTATAGGTGTCAGCCCTAGGTGGCCCTAAATTGGCAGCTTGGGCAGATTTTGGGAGTTTCCAAAATGTGAATTAAAGAAAGACATAGAGGGCGGTAAAGAGGGAGTCCTGTCTAAGCAATCACTCCATCTGCCTGGGCATCAGTGCCCGGAGTGTTGTATTTCTGCTTCTGGTTCTTTTTTTCATTTCGCTCTTCTTCGGCTTCTGCAGCGATATTAGCCTCGATCATATTGTCCAACTCGTGAGCTGCCACAAAGGCGTGTATCGCATCCTCCTGGTCGAACTGGTTGTCTTGTTCTTGCTCCTTGTAGTTCTTCTGAACTTTTGTGTTCTTATGTGTCTGGGTGGCATGTTTATTCGTGTAACTTTTGGTCTGGTCATGTCTGCAAAGTCTTGAGATAATGTTAGAACATATTTGACAACCAAAACCAAGACATTTAGCTGCAGAAAGACTAGATAGTCCATTTGGTTTGCCCCTGAATATTTTCGGCGAGCCACAGACAATTCACCGAAGGTCACAATGCAGAAAGAGTTAGGGGTGCAGACAAAGGGCGAATAAGTAGACTTTCGGCGAGTTAGCGACCTCATACTTCTCGCCGAAAGTTTCAGATGCCACAACAACTAAAGCATGATAATAAGGGGAGATAGGGTAATTAAGCGAACCGAGGAATAATTTGGTAAGGTCGTCACAGCTTACTGAATGACCCAACATGCTTACTTTTGACCCAACTTCTCAAAATCCACCCCGCAACCCCCAAAAATGCAATTTAAGCACAAAAAGCACAAATCGACTAGGACCCATAACATACGAATACCACTCATCACACATTAACTCCACTCGATGCATTGGATAACAAGATTTTACAGCTTAGGCAATAAAGGCAAAGTTATAGAAGAAAAATTGACACATAAACAATTAAACCCAATCAGGAAGGTTCAACAAATTTCGACAAGATCATACATTTGCAAATGAGTACAATTTTGACAAGATAGTTATGGGGTTCAGGACACTAACCTTTTGTGCTGATCAAATGGATATTGAGATGCTAGGAAGCACTGTAACCCGACTCGTAGCACAATTCAACACTAAAAATACTCTAGAAATGCAAACATATAGGAGCTACCACACGGGTGTGCATATAGGAAGACCAAAAAAAAGAGAAAGTGAATGAATTTGAAACTTTTAAACCTTTGGCTTGCAAAACCGTCTAGTTTTCTCCCATTCGGCGACATTAGTCCCGATCGCCAATCTATTCGGCGTAACTCCAAGTAGTCATTTACCTTGCCAAAGTTGACAGAACCTCCATGTTTTGTGGGAATCCAAACGGCGGTCTCTGTCGGGATCTCCGACACGATCAGTGGTTCGCCAATAATTTCCAGTGCTCACCGTGTTTTACAGACTCCAATGCAAGATGATCTTGAGTCTAATGGCTGTCTAGTTTGGAGTCGCCGAACCGTTCGGCATATAGCTGATTAGACCTGTTGATCACCAATTTCAACTTTTCGTTCACTCTCCACACTTCCATCTGCACAATCAATACACCATTATTTTATCAAAGCAACATAAAGCAATAATGGGTTTTGGGTTTCCTCCAAAACAACGCCTTAGTTAACGTCGTAGCACGATGCAAGTCCACCTTCAAATATCATTCTTAGGGTTAGCCATAGTATCACTCGGCAAACCCCC
This sequence comes from Solanum acaule, assembly GCA_036250505.1. Classification (NCBI taxonomy): domain Eukaryota; kingdom Viridiplantae; phylum Streptophyta; class Magnoliopsida; order Solanales; family Solanaceae; genus Solanum; species Solanum acaule. The sequence continues at coordinate 2,011 of JAJOOR010020098.1, read as the reverse complement.
TTGCTGTCTAGGATTTAGATGTGATGAGATATGACCCATCTGGGTTTCTAACTGCTTGATTGAAACTGAATGGGAGGTGATGGTTTGGCTAAGGGTAGATACATCTTCTTTCATGCCTTTTAGAATTTTGTCTGACCTTCAACTTTGTTGAGGATATGTGAGAGCATATCCTCAAACCTACCACCTTCCGAATCCTTGGGTTTCTAGCGCTCATGGGGAGGTACATATCTATCCTTCTCCCCATTTTTCCAATTCGGATTATGGTCCCTCTATTCACGATCTCAGTCATTCCAGCCTTCGTCTCTAGCCCAACCTTGGTTACCACCCTGCCTTGGGTAATTTCAGCGGTAGCCACCACCTTGGTTAGCTAGAAAATTTACCTCCTCGTTATACAAGGCTTCAAACTTCATCTCCTCAGGATTAGCACACCCGACCCCCACAGCGTTGACACCACGGACACTAGCCCCATGATATTTTTGGATAAAATATCAAGTTGCGTCATGATTTTGGCCATGTTCTGGTCTCTCTCATTGTCTTTTTCAATTTGCTCCTTGGATAGCTTGAGGTGAGAGGGGAGACTTGGTCCTCACGAGTGTACCATGCTCTGTTGATGGTTGTCATGCTATCTGAAAGTTGGGTTGTTACTGCATACGGCTGCTACATTAAGCCTCCCGACGAGAATTGGTCGGCGACACCTCTGTTTACTGAGTTCAAACTCCGGTAGAAGTACTAAAGTAGCACGTTATCGGGCAAGCCATGAGTTGGGCATTGTAGCACCAACTTTTTGAACCGTAGCCAAGTCTCGTGCAGAGGCTCTCCTTCCAGACGCTTAAAGCTCTGGATACTATCCCTAAGTGACATCATCTTCGAGGGGGGAAAAATTGCACTTGAAATGCGGTTACCAGTTCCTCCCAAGAAGTGATGGATTCTCACGGCAACTCAGCTAGCCATTTGCATGCCTCTCCCATCAACGAGAAAGGGAATAACCTTAATCGGGCTAACTCCTACGAGATGTTTTTGAACTAGAATGGTTCGTAAACATCTGAGAAGTTTCAAAGATGCTCGTGAGGATCCTCATGAGCCAATCCACTGTAAAGTCCCTTTAGATGCAAGAGTTGCAACATGGTGCTCATTATGTGGAACCCTACATTTCCCTCAGCTGGGGGTAAATGAATGGCTCCAACACCTCCCATGAGATGAGGGTCATTGATGTTGGGCTCTTGGACATCTATGAGATAACCGATGTCGTCCTAGTGGCTGATACACTCAAATTACACCTCCCTAAAAAAGCATAAGCGATCGTTATCAAGTAAAGAACCCCACTTGTAGGTTGGGGTCGATCCCACGAGGAAAATGGTTTAGACTTCACTTTAACCAACAATTATATTCGTTTAGTCAAATTACTTCCAAACACAAGTAATTAAAGGGGGAGGGGGATTTGTGAAACAAATTGTAAATATTCAGTAAGTAATCAGTAAACAAAAGTCAATTTTGGTTGTTATCAAGATGAGAGAATTAACTAGGGTATATGTGGTCCCCACAAGCTCATAACGCAGTAATCCTAATAATATCAATCCTTTCCTAATGTACTACATGCAAAGTGATAAGTTAGGTATCTCTAAATCCTTGGTCCGGAATCTAGAGAATTTCACCCCGCACCTTGTTCCGGCTACGTGTGTATAATTTACTAACCCTTACCTTTACCTCATATTAGACATCACATCGATGTTTGGCTTAGTTATTACTTCGCACCAAGCGACACTATACTACTAGATAGTATCACACTAAATCTATGTTGATAATTATTTTCTTGTTGATTACCTCCTTGGTCCAGCAAGTAGCAACAAGGCGAGTTCTAACGCGTGCACTCGTTAAAAAGACTTCTAAACAAAAGAATTATCAATGCATGCAAAACACTATTCAAGAATTGCTTATTTACTATTCATACTTTGTTAATCGCTAATGGTTCCCACAACCCTAGTTGTGGAGTTTAGTTACCCATAATCATATG
>JAJOOR010020097.1:0-36908 GCA_036250505.1 Solanum acaule | reverse complement strand
AAGAACGTTTAATACTAAGGAAAAATTATAACAAAAATAATTAATTTCATATTGATATTATTAAATTACTAGTAAATTTGGATAAATAATTTTAATAATCTTGACAATTAATTAATATGAGACAAATATAATATTTTTTTTAAAACTCATAACGAGTATAGAATTTTTTTTGATAGGGAACATCTTTTTCTGAATAAATTTTATGGAATAAAAATTTAAAGTAGTTATATTTCAATATAAATATCAAACATCGCATAACAAACTCGAAAACAAAAATAAAAATAAACTTGCATTAACTTTGTGAATAGATGTAGACCATACAAGAGCCAAGTCACTCTCACCCAAGACCTTCATTTAATTAGTATGCATGAGTTGGCCAAATGTCTAAGTACGCTAGCTAGAACTTTTATTTTATGAAGTATCATATATGTTTTTCGTTTAAAGTCAAACACTTTAATTTGACTAGTCATGAAATTTAATAAAATAAAAATAATTTTTAAATTTTACAATCATAAATTAAATATATATGTAATGTATTAAAATGTTCTTCAAATCTGATTGTCTAAAACAAATCGTAATACTGGAATTAGAGAGTTATTCATTATAAAAAATGATATTTTCTTTAGATAAATTAAAAGTAAAAGTAAGACGCTTTAAATTGAAGCAGAAGGAATAGTTCAGAACTAAAATATACCGTTCAAAACATATACGATTTTTTAATTGTGTAAATTTTCTAAAATGCATAATTAGATGAGTGATACTTATTTAATATAATTATTAAAACTTAAGATTAAATTTTTCACGTTATAATGAATGCATGGTAACGACTAATGAGCATATAACTTCAACGAGTATTTGACAATGAAGTTTTTGCATTTTGCAAACAAATTGAATTCACCCCTAATTAATTTTAATTTATTTCTTTAATTAAGCGCTTCAAACATATTTTTCCCAAAAATTGGATATGCCAATGTTTTCTAACCATGTTAAAGATTTGCACCTTTAGAAATTCAGGATAATAAATTTTGAAAATTTATCTTTAAATATCTATTTGGCAATGAAAGTTGATCAGATTTTAAAAAATTATCTTTAGACTATTTTCATGTTCTCAAAAAACTAGTTTGGGAAGAAATTTCACTTTCACTCTCTAAACATCTCTAAGAATCATTTTTTTTTCCAAGTAAAATACATGCCCAAATACAATTTCAAGTTACAAAAATCACAACTTTAAAAATTTAAATTTTCATATTTCTACTTCAAACTCTATGGCCAAACGGGAGTTAAAAGACGATTTTTATCACATTTCTTGGGGGACAAAAACAAGAAGCTAAGTAAAAAGTACTAAAAGCACACATCCAGAAAATAAACATACGAACAAGAATCGCTTAAAAAGAGAAAAGGTACAACGTTAGTGGACACTTTGCATAGAGAGAAAAAAAAAACATGACTATGAAAAAAGAGCCCAACAATTTAATATTTTGTTTACTATTTAAAGAATATTATTTCTTTCATTTTAATCTATGTGACATTGTTCCACTACTACTTATAATATTCCATAATATAATCCCCTCTTAACTTCATATGTACATAACATGATGACTTACTTATTAGGTTCCTTCATCTTCAAATTAGCTTCACATGAAGTTTACAGAATTATCAATTTATACCAATCAAGTAATTATAACAAATGTGATGTGAATATATCTCTCTAGTACTTTAGGTTCAGAGAATTTTAGGTTCACATGATCTCACATTTTAAAATGATATATATCAGATCAAACAAAGACCCTCTAATCAAATTGCATTACCACTCATGCCATTATTAAAAAAAAAATACCACATATTTGACTCGTGAAAAAAGAATGAGATCCACTAATGAGAGGACATGCATGTAACCTGCTTTAGGTACTATGAATTCTTTGGCCAACTGATTCTCCAAATCACAAAGAGTCTCAACAATAAAATTAAACCAAAGATGAAGATGAAAGAATTTTTACTATTAATCTGTTTTAGGTGATCACTAATTCCTTTTATATTAATTATGGGAAAACCTGAATCATTTTTCTTGCATGAAATAGTTAACATATTGTCTGACAAGCCAGGGAATCACGGCAATAAATAAAGAATTTAGCTATAATAACAAATATGAATATTTATAACCAAGACATTAAGCAGCAAAAGAATATATGGCCGTTAAAAGGAAATTAAATATGTTATTACTAAATGTCTCTTTTGTTGTAGTGAATTAATCATCGAGAGAGTGTAATTAACAGGCAAAAGAAACACCACGTACAAGGCCTTGGGAAGCCGTGCTTACTAGTTAATTAGCATCACGATTTATACATGAAGGATCAGTTCCACTGGTTTTAACAACTTATTTAGGGCCAAAAACTCTTGCCAGTCAAAAAGGAAAAAAAAAAAACACTAAAAAATTGAAACACTTACATTTATTATTTTTTAACACATGACATCTTTAAGAAGCTTGTATCTACGAGTTGCTGTCCTTGGTGAAGGACTCCCATTAGGATTCATTTTTGCCCTTTCAGTAGTACCACTTTCTTCCTCCTTATCATCATTTTGCTTGATTTTATTATTTCTTGAATATTCCGATCTATTGACCATTCCTAAATTGTCACTTATTAGTTTCCGAGCACCATTTCTCGAGCTTGCTCCTTCAGTTTGACACCAATCACACACTTGTAGTGCCTCAGATGATTCGCTGTAGTAGTTGCTACAATACCTATATATATGGATTCAAAAAATTACATAATAGATCTAGGTGTGACATTTTCTGCAAAAAAAAATAAAAATTAGACTATTCTCAAGGGTCATATTTGGCTGGCCACAACCAAAAAAAAAAAAACGAACAAGAATAAGTCAAAAAGAGACTAATAAAAGGCCATAGACTATATATGAAGAACAATATTAAGACGATGTGATACACAAAACAAGAAATTGAATGATGGAAATAGAAGAATTAAGTAATTTGGAGTAAGAAAAGTGATATGGGAATACATACGAGTGCTGAAACCGGTGGTGACACTTGGAACAACGGAAAAGTTTGTCTGGAAAGCCCACGTCACCACACATGGAGCAAACTGTTTGAAGATCCACCATTTTCAACTAGACGAAAGATTGTTAGCTCTTGAGGCGTATTTGCATGCATCTCTTATGTCACTTATATATATAGACAAGAAGAAGATGGACATAATTGAATTTTTTTTATATATATAATATTTTATGTAACACGAACAACATTAAATTTGAAATTATTAAAAAATAAAAGAAAGATGTACGACTAACTATATTAATGTGAGTGTGATATGTATACAGGTAGACCACAGGTTGCTTGCAGTCGTTTTCAGTTGAGGGACAGGTGATGTGAACCTTAAAGCTCTAATTCTTCAAATGACAAATACGTCCCTTGCTGCCTACAGGGAGAGACAGCGAAATATTACAAGTTTTGCTCCAAAGTTTATCATTGAAATCATCCCAATCAATAAATATAAAATATGTACATGCCTAAATATTTTAATTAGACATACATTACTATATATGGATAAACTACTTAATTAGACATACGTTACTGTTATATATAATAATATTATCTCTACTTTTAAATAATTACATATATTATCTTTGGATAATTTCAGAAACCTCCCTCACCTTTCGCTCAATCACATTGACCTCCCTCAAGGTTTGCGATATTACACATACCTTCCTTATTTTAAATATTTTCTAACAATTCTTTTTAATCTATTTTTCATTAATGTAATAAAATACAATTTGACAACTTTATCCTTTTCTAATACTCTATTAAACTCCTTTAATTAATTGTTTTTTAATCAAAATATCATATTTGATAAATTCTTTTTTTTTTAAAAGTCCTTGGCTCAAAAAATTCTTCTCTCAGATCGTAAACAGGTCCCAAGTTCTCTTCCTCTTCGGTCTTTTTCTTTGCACGAGTAATTGACCATTCTTATTTTCTCCTTTGTACACATTGAAACACATAAAGTCCCTCACGGTATAATTAGTTTTGGAGCAAAAGTACCGCAATCTTTTATCCTAGAGGTACACGCGTATGGCTGCGTATTGGTTAGTTAGATTTGAAGTTTATCGCTTCGATTTATCAGTTACTAGTTTGTATATATGTTAAACCGTTATAGAACCATATAGATATTGTCTTATGAGTTATTAATTTATCGATTATTGATCATTATCAATTCGGTTATTGGTTTAACCGTTAAGATTTGACACCAAAAATATTTTTTGAAAATTACTTAAAAACAAGGTGACAAACCAAATGAACCGTGTACATGATTTGAAAAAATTGTCACATTGTAGAATAGCCAACAGTTTGAGACAACCATAAATAAAAATATGAAACTAAACTCTAAGTCAAGGACTTTATATACCAAATGGTATAAATGTAATTATTTAATTTAATATCGGGTTATCGATTAAGCCGCTAAGAAAAAACCTCAAACCGTTAAGAATCGATACCCCATAATAAAAGAAATAAAAACCGTTAGGGAAACCGCTAAACCAATAACTCATTACCGATAAACCAATAACTTTTTATTAATTTGAATTATCAATTGCGGTTCAATTTTGAACAGGTACGCGTCCATGGAATAATTGGCCTCACGGGGCAGGAAGAAGAAGAAAACGTAGGACTCACATTTGTAGAGAAAAATACTTTCCAGCAAAGAAAATGTGGGATTTTAACATTGTTTTTTTATGAGAAAATGGTCAAAATCCCTCCTAATCTATATCCAGATTTCCAACTACACACTTTAACTTTATGGGAGTCCTACCACCCATCTGGACTATTTATAACTATAATAATTACCTCCCTAAAGGCTTAGTTGGCAATGTGAGTGTATTTCACTCTCTTTGAGAGAGTGAACATCAAAAACTATTACTAAAACTTTATTTTTAATATCTTTTTCAACAAATATATGTATTTTTAATTATTTATCTTTCTTATTTATTTTCTTTCTTCTCCATAGCAATATAAAACAAATCTCTCCATCATTCACCACCTCTAAACAGGTGCTGCCATCACCATTTTTACCGAATTCTTTATTGTTGATTCAAAACAAATTTTCAAACTCATGTAACACTCTTGCAAAATCAATCAACCCAAATAAATTGTAGATATATTTACATATATTTATATTATCCCAAAAGATTTTGGATCAAATTTGAGAAAAAATGATAAAGATGGAGGTGGAGGTGGTAGCAACGATTTCTCATACGACAATGGTGAAAAGGATGGAGGCCCGATGAATTCACCTTGTGAGGAAGATAAAAAATAAAAAAAGACCCACAATGTATTCCCTAATATTTTCCCCAAATCAAGCTTTCACAAAAAAAATTAGGGCTGCAAAAAGATTGAAGAAGAAAGGATGAAGAAGGAGAATAAGCTTTTTAAAAAAAGTTTAATTGGTGAAACACACGTGTCAAGCGCGTGTGCCTCACCACAAGGCAGATGGATGGTTATCACTTTTTAAGGGGGTATTTAATCCATTTTAAAATAGTTTAAGGGGGTAATAGGCTCCCGTGAAGTATAAGTGTGTAGTTGAAAATCTAAATATAGATTGGGGAGGTATTTGACCATTTTCTCTTCTTCTTTTTTTTTTGTTAAATATGAGAGTTTAAATGAAAAATGTAATATTAAAAGGGTAGATTTGTCAAGTTGTATTTAATTTACATTAATGAAAGTGTTACAAAAAAATTAAAGTAAGGGAGGTATACGTAATATCGTAAACCACGAGGGAAGTCAATGTGATTAAGCGAAACGTGAGGGGAGGTCTCTGAAATTATCCCTAATATTTTATATCATATATTATTTAAGATACAATAAGATTCACCCGTCCCTTAAAATTAGGATTGATTAATTATCTTCTTAATTTAGTCGCTCCAAATCAACCACTCTCTCTTAATTCTCTCCTCCCATATTTATCATTTAATTATCTCTTCTCCTTTCTGATTCAAAAATTTCGCCTTACAATTTCATTTCAACAATGGCTAATCTACTATGTTCTTCTCAAGATATCATTACCATGATTGACAAAATTTCATGAACCCAAACTTTATTCTGTATTGTTCCTTTCTAACGAGACCAAATCAAGTAATTGCTACAAAGAAAGCTTTCCAAGTTAATCGATGGATCGACCAAATAGTTCACAATCATCGTCGAAGACTCCACAAACTCTTTATCATTGAAGTCATGGATTCTATGGATATTCAAGTCTATTTTTGATGAATATATAATGGTGTGTTGTATCTCTATTGACTACGATAGAAATACAATGCGGAGAAGGATTAAACATGATTTCTTCTATATATATCTGAAATTAATGTTTTGTATCTTAGTCTAAAGAGTTTTGAATCTTATTTTATTAGATGTATCTGATGTATTTAAACAAGTTCATGTATCTTTTTGTTTTCATTGTATATGTTGTAAGTCTTCATATGTCTATTAGGTATATACGTGTATCTGTATCTAACGAACAATTTATCAGCTGACAGAGACTGTCATTATATACGTTTTTATATATAAATGTATGTAAATGATATAACTCAGATACATTATCATGTATAATAGATACAAATATACTTATGGAAATCATTCTAAAAAAAGACCCTTAGATATATACATGCATCACTATTATTGTAGGTAAGATACACCTCAAATAAATAATTATATATATTATATAAATAATTATATTTATTAGAAGATAGACATATAGATACATGTAATTAAGGAAAGAAATAAAAATGATTTACTGCCAAGAAGATGAAGTTTACAATTATTCTGATTTTATGAAATCAATAATTTTGAAAAATTTGATATGGTTAATATATTAGGATGAAAGTAGTCAACTATACATTTAATTAAGGAAATCAGTTACACCCATTTAATACAAACGAATAAAATATGTATCTCGCTTATTAAATTCGTCGGATAAGTGTATCCGTCGAGTTAAGATACATTATCCAAAGAACGAGATATGGTATATAGACTAATATTCAAAACTATCATGAATCTTAGTAATTAGTTCCTAAACTAGTGAGATTTATGTAGTTTGCTCTCAATTTTATGGTTTAATTTAACAAGGAGGGTGGACAAACTAGAAATTCAATTTACAAATAGTAACCAACTAATTGTATTAAGATCAACTCACTGAATTAATTACAACGCTAGCTATAAATCATGTGCAATGGAACAACAAAGAAAACTATATATAGATAAAGAAGAAATAGAGATGAGAAAATAGAGTCAACACTTTGACAACTTCAGCCTGAATATGCTCTACGTATTTTATTATATATATATAACTGATTGTATTTTCACCAAGTATGGTGCAGTGGTGAGATTGTTTCATTCTCGAGATTCAGATTTAGTTGAAGCTTTAAATGGGCTCCAAACACCGGGTAGAAAATAATAAAAAAAACTGATTGTATTTTCACACGCTATGTGCACCTACACTTTGTTGGTTTTAAAAGAGAAGAATTACAAGAAAAAAATAAAAATATTATAGGAATAAAAATAAGAAAGAGAGCTTATGAATTTACGTTGAAAGATTGATATATTTTCACTTCTAAGAATACAGTATAAAATAAAATAAATAACTTCTAAACCTAAAATTAAGCAAAAAGATCTGCTGAAAAATACCTAACTCCTAAAGTCAATAAAATACTATTTATTCAAAATTCAAATAAAAATCAACTCCTAATTAAAAAGGCTAACTAGTTAACTGATCTATTTTTAATAAAACTACTGCAGTAAAAAATTTACAATTCTAAAGCAAATATTCAACACTCCTCCCTACTTTTGGAATTGCAAAATGTTGATCTTCTATATTGGGATCACCACACTTGATAACCGAAAGTGACCTTGTGAATAGATATGCAGATTCATCTTTGGGCTTGTAGTGAATTAGATTCACTTCTCGTTTTGAATGCAACTCTTGAGTGCTAAATCATTTTTGCAAGCCTTCCAACTTCATTTTCAGCTTGAATTTAAATTTCCTCATTTTATTTTCCTGAAACATAAATAACTCCCCTATTGCTTTAATTCCTTTAGGAACATTGAAAGCTCCTTTAAACCTAGTAGGTTCTCATTTTGTTTGTGCTTTTACAATTGGAGGATCATATCTAATTTTTTCAATCGATGATTTTTTTCATATTATTCTACAGAAAGTACTTCCATTGGATCAAATAGTATTTTTTTTACCTCTCATCTTAATTTTTAAAACTTCTTTTTTCGGCAACATCACTGATGATGTAATGCTTATCCTCAAAAGATACTTCGTATCTTTTTCTACTAATTGACACATACTCAACAAGTTTTGATCAATATTACATACATAAAGAACATCTTAAATTGCCTTATTGCTTGGATTTGTTTTGATGTCAATAGTTCATTTTCCTTCAACAATAATCAACTCACCGTTTCTGATCCTAACTTTGAATATTTCTGTAACACTTCGAATATTTCTAAGTTAAGGCCTGAACCATTCTATAATTGCATGTAAAATCGTAACGAGTAATTCTTAAATCGCTCATATGTGTACTTTAGTGTTGGAATGAATTTGGATATGAATTAAGGTCGCAAGAACCCCCTAGCACAAAGTTGAGTTGAAAGCTTCCTTACCGATTAATTTTAACATAAGATTTCACTTAGGTCAACTTCAAATGTTCATATCTCCCGGATAATAATCAATTAGGTGGATTATGACCAATTACATTGAAGGTATTTGAGTCCTCTTTCCAATGCCACCGAGTTTGCCTCATTTCTAATTTTGGGGTAAAGAGTTATGGCCGTTTTACCAGAGATTGTCATATTAGAAAAAAGTTGACGGCGGCCCTAACGGGCAGTCAACTACTTGACGGTCCGTCAGCTGGCCCATCAACTTTGCAGAAATTTCAGTGTTTCAGGTGTTTTTGACGATGATAGGTGACGTGCAGTCATCTTGTTGACAAGCTGCGAGGACCTCCTTCAAGCGTGACTGGGGTTTTACATTTTCTGATCAATTAAGGGTATTTCAAACTTTTTCCATCAGTTCTAAATCTAAATTCCGACCCTTTTACACCTAGTTAAGGATATTAGTAGTTTTAAACATCCTTTTTACGTTCTTTAACACTTCAAATCATTAGAGCAAGATTCCAAGAGGAGAAAAAGCTAGGGTTTCGAGCGTTCTTCAAGTTTCCATCAATTTTGCCAAGAACTTTATTCTTCTCAGGATTGTAAGACTATCATAGTATCAGACAAGTTCGTCCTCATGCCCTACATCTACTTTCAAATCACTAAAAGAGTAATTTAGAATTTTTATCCTTGATCTAGAGTATTCTTTAAATGAGTAGTATCGTTGAATTCTGAATTTCTATTCCTAATCGTTGAGTTGTTGTAAATCATGTATTGAGATTTTTGAATTGATTGTTCATGTCAATTTTCCAGCATGAACCTTATTATTGATTTATTTATCAAGAAATTCTTTTTAACCAATCATTGTCTTGAATTGATTTTTGAGAAAAGTAAAGAAGAGTTTTGAGTAGAGTATGATGAGATGTCTTGAGAGAAAGTATAAATGAACTAAGTATTTCCCAAAGCTATCATTTTAAAGTGAGAAAAGAGAAATTTTGATTTCTAAATAATTTTATGAATTCAGAGATATTTCATAGTTGTTACCTCTTTTAAGAGGATAGTTTGAGCAATTATTTCAAACCAGAGAAAGAGTATGTTTTATACATTTGAGTATGAGTATATATTATGGAGAGTAATATTGAGAAACGATATAGGGATGAGTTCAGACAACTAAAAATCCTCATAAACCATGTCTTACCAACATGGGTACATGATCATAATTTTTGGATGAATATTTATAGCTTAGTGGATCCACTTAGTTGAGAGATTCTATACCCCAGCACAGTATAGGACAATTTTATGGCATGACAATACGTTGTATCATCACGTAGCTCATAGTGATGGTTGTCAGTTGGTGAATCTCCCAATAGAGTTAAAGTTTATTTTAATATATCATTTATTAAGCTGAGTTCAGAGATGAATAAGTATTTTGTAAAACTTTAAATGATTTAACTCCTTTTTTTCTTTACATCTAACTTGAGTATATTTCATCTATTGTTGTCCTTTCATTCAGTTATTTCGCTTCAACTATATTACATACTCGTACATTCAATGTAGTAATGTCATTCGACCTGCATCTTTTTATGATGCAGATACAGGTGTTCAGGATCACCAATAGGTGCTCCGTTGAGATCACTCTACACTCCACACAACTTTGGTGAGCTTTCTTGCATTGCAGAGTACTTCACATTTACTTTCAGTTTAGTTGTTTTGAGGCGTCGTGGGTAGCGACTCCTATTTGAGCATTAGAGGCTTCATAGTTAGATATAATTGAGGATTCTCTCATTACTTTCATTCCTTTAAAGAGATTTTGTGAGTTGTTATAGTGTCACAACCCAACCCACCGGGCCGTGCGGGCACCTAGTCTAACACCTAAGTAGGAGGACCCTTGATTCCCAAAAAATTAAAGACATGCGGAAGATTAAGAAAACTTGAGATAAAAGGAAATTCATGGGATATTTATTAAAATAAAGAGTATAAACAATCCAACGTAAAAATGTAAATAAGCAACGCCCCCAGGGATCTAGTCTAAACAGGTACAAGAGCTTTTAAGATTACAAGGTATAAAAAATGATAACAAATGACGCAGCTCCCACCACATGGAAGGAAAAATAGGAGCTATTGGAGATTGTCTTTGTCTTCTCCTATGAAACCTCACTGACCCTGCAACCAGACTATACCAAAAAGGCATAGCAAGAGTAGTATCGGTACAAACCACACGTACTGGTAGGCATCATCGGTCAATCCGATACCCACCACATATTATAAAGAAATCGACTAGCAGGAAACATGCAATAAGACACTACACCCCTCAACCTTTATCCTCCTGCCTTTACCATTCCCGAATACCTTAAAACATACTAGTACTCTTGACTCTAACTCCCTATTCGCTCTGATCTTCATCATAGCTTAACCATTCTATCTCATAGAGGAGTCCCCGAATACAAACACTTCCAACCCGACCAACCACTTATGACCTACCCTTGCTTCTTCTTTATCACACTTACCCCTTGACCACATAGTATATTCTATCAAGGCTCACTAACCCGTATCGAATACAAACCATGTTCCCACGGTAGGACCTAACTACTTTTTCATCGTGAAGACTACCTCACTTTTTCATTGTTTAAAAATACAGACATCCTCCCTAACGTAATCGATAGTAACACTTAGACCCTCGGTCTCCACTTACCATACAACATACCGGTTGGGCACGATTGATTCCAGTAAATGAGATATAACCAATTAATTACAACACAGTAAACACACATATACAAGATGCCTAATTCAAATATTATTTTAAGTACAATATACAATTCCCCAATATCAATAGCAGGTAGAAATGAATATAGTAGTCATAAATGGTTCTCTCATGGAACCCACACCCAATTTGTTAGTGTGTTGGAATGTGAAACCCGATCTAATATATATACGTCGGAACATGACACTCAGTCCAATAAATGTGTCAGAATGTGACACCCGATCCAATATATGTGTCGAAACGTGACACCTGATCCAATGTATATGTCAGAACGTGACACCCGGTCCAGGCAGCACAACCACAACCATAATCACACCCATAATAAACAATTCACATAATCACACAGTCAAGTAACATGTTCATGGCATGTAATTGTCCATACTTAGTTATTTCGTTAGGTTCGATTCATGCTTCTGTATTCACATACATGCACGCATACACTAAATCAATTAACAAGCATATATCACACCACATTAAGTTGAACCATCACCTACTCCTAGAACACATGACGAGGCTTTCCACCTTATTTAACAACTGTGATTACATGTACAATTGTCCCTTTTTTGGTGCCCGAAGGCCTAAACATGAATTCTACCATCAATTAGCAATATACTATGCAGTGAGCATGAATTTACAACTAATCAAGTAAGTAAACCTAGCGTACCTGGGCGCCAAACAGCTGTAAAAGGGATTGTAGCTCCAATCCTGGTTTCCGGACAACTAGACGGAGGATTTTGGCTAGGAATCAGCAAGTTGTAATCAACCTTGCACTAGAAATCTCTTCCTCCATCCTTCCCAAGCCTAGAGCAGTTTTTTGAGGGTTTTTGGGGTGATCCTCGCCTCTTTTTGGCACTTAGAAAATAAGACTTCGCGTTATTAAGTTCTGCCCCTAACCCTCCCACTCTGACGCTCCTTGTTCCGCTGGAGCGCCGTCACCCTAGCGGCACCATCCCACTCTGGCGGGAGATGGGGCCCAGTCACTCCCGATGTTTTGCCTTTCATAAGTAACGACGATTCAAATCGTTACATATAATTATTGCAATGAGTACTTTTAGACATTCGAGTTGAGTTTTATTTTGAGATCAAATTCTTAATAAATATTTTTATGGACTATTTATAGATATAAAAATTATAATTAAAATAATTGAGTAAAAAAGAAACTGGGAAACTCAAAATACAAAGAAATTGGGTTTCGCGTGAAACTTGGGTTAACATAAGGACTTCCTCAATGTTGTCTCTCAATCATGGAAAGAGAAAATTTATTGAAATTCAATGTGGATCCTCCTTTGAAACTAAAAAAAACTTGCAAAAATTTGAGTGTTTAGTCTAGAGCCTCTTTTGGGGATATTTTTAAAGAAGTGAAATTCATGAAAAAGTGGCAGAACTAGAGCAATTGTGCATTCAGCATAATTTTGATGAAAATAGAACTAAGTTGAGTTAAGTAAATGCTATCTATGTTCAAATGCACAAAAGATGAGGTTTTCTTGAAACAAAAGGCCAAGGTAAAATAGTTTGATAAATGAGACAACAATATCACTTACTTTCATAGCACTATAAGAGAGAGGAGAAGAAAATTGAATTTACAATAAATCAAGAACATTGATCGTAATTGGCTCGTAGATAAGTAGGATATTGCTGATGCCACTATCAGTTACTTTTAGGATTTATTTTCCTCCGCTGAAGAAAATATTGATCTTTCCATCCTTCATCATATACAACCATTGATTTCAACGATACAATACGTCTTTGTTATGAATGCCTAAATCTCAAGAGATTAAGGAGACATTCATGGCCATTAACCCTGATAGTACACATGTTCCAGATGGACTCAACGGGAGGTTCTTTCAAGAGCCTTGGGACATCATTTGTAGTGACCTTACAAATGCTATTCAATTTTTTTTTTCTCTGGGATTGATTCCCAAGAGTATTACTCACTTGTCTTGTTATGATACCTAAAATTGATCACCCTCAAAGTTTCTCTAATTTTAGGCCCATAAGTTTATGTAATGTGACCAATAAGATTTTGTCTAAACTTATGAACACCAGATTGGCGAAACTCTTTCCCAAGATTATTTCTTTAAATCAAAGTGGCTTTGTAAAAGGAAGATTGATGTCAGAAAATGTTCTACTTGCTCAAGAAATCATCCATGATATGAGTAAGACAAATAGGGGGAGAAACATGGTGATCAAATTAGACATGGCCAAAGCCTATGATAAAGTCTTGTTATTTGTAGTTTTGATGATTTGACAAACCTAGGGACCTTGTAAAGGGACCTGATCCCTTGCACAAATGTACACATAATTGCCAGGCTGGAAAAAGTACAACTGGTTGGTGCACAGTCTCCAACTGTGGCAGAAGTGGGAGAAACCTCAACCTATGGCAGGGTCTCGAAGGTTGTGACTATTCTTAATAAAGAATATGTCCAATAGTCACAACCTTAGTTTTTGCAACTTGAAAACTCTCAAGAACTCTTGCAAAGGCTAATACTACAGTGAAGATTTATTCTCAAGATCAACTTGAACCAGATAGAGCTGCAAGCTTAGTTGTCTTAGGATTATATCTTCTGCACGTACACTGTAAATTTGTTCGTATATCTATAAAGGATTCATATAGTTGTTTTGTGAGAAAGCCTAAATCAGTTGAGTCTAACTGATTTAGTGGGCAGTCGTGTGTGCTGCTTAGTCAAAGTCTAAGTCATCTGGAGCGTGGTGGTTTAGTAGGCAACCTGTGTGTTGCTTAGTTAAATTCTAAGTTGTCTAGTGGTGATAGCTTAGTGGGCAGAGTGACATCTGCTTAGGCTCTCCAAGTAATAGAGTTATTACTTGGTTGTGAGATTAATAACTTTTATCACATTGGTTGTAATTGTTGTTCACTTTTGCTTAAGGAAGACTAGTGAAAACAGTTGGAAATCCTATGTGACAAGTCATGGTTTTACTCCCTTGAGCAAGGAGGTTTCCACGTAAACTACTTGTGTTGTGTTATTATTGTTATTTACTCTTCGTTGGCATTCTGGTTTAGTCAAGGGACCTGGTCCATTGACAGACAGCGGACGCACCCATTCTATCAATTGGTATTAGAGCAGGTACTCTCTAGCTGGTTAAAGCCAAGGGAGATATTTCTGTAAAAGAATAGATGCTTCAGTGAACCTCGAAGAAGGATAATCTTCAACATGACCTCCTCATTTCAATGGTCAGTTTTATAGTTGGTGGAAAACAAGGATGCATGACTATCTTATGGCTGAGGATAGCGAGTTATGGGACATAGTGCTGGATGAACCTTTTATTCCAACCATGGAAGTGAAAGATGGTGAAATCACAAAAGTTGTTCCAAAGACTCGCCAACAGTACAACGAGGCGGATAGAAAGATGATAGAGAAAATCTACAGAGCTAAGAAGCTGTTAGTGTGTGGTATAGGTGCTGAAGAGTAGAACTGCATCTCTGCGTGTGAATCGCAAAGGAAATCTGGGACAGTCTAAGAATAACTCATGAAGGAACAGAGCAGGTGAAGGAGTCGAAGGTGGATATGCTGACCACCCAATACGATAACTTCACAATAAAGAAGGGTGAAAGCATTCATGACATGCACACAAGGTTTTCATCCATAACAACGAGTTGCGAAGCTTGGGAGAACCCATTAGCTCTAGTAAGCAGGTCAGGAAGATTCTTCGAATTCTTCCTAAGTCATGGGTAAGTAAAGTAGATGCCATAACTAAAGCAAAGGACTTGAAGGTTCTGACGATGGATGCTCTCATTGGAAATCTCAAAACTCATGAAATGAATAGAAATTAGGACACCTAAAAAAAGGAAGCTAAGAAAGACAAGTCTCTAGTTCTCAAAATCAAGTCTGGAGATGACTCTAGTGAAGAGGATGACATGGCTTATCTCACTAAGATATTTCAAAAAATTGTGAGAAAACATGAAGGGTTCAAGAGAAGAGGGAATCTCCCTCATACTGCAACTACTAGTGATCTCTGTCACAAGTGCGGAAAGGCGAGGCACTTCATAAGAGATTGCCCGATACTCAAAGCTGAAAACAAAGAGTATCAAAGACCTGGAGGTGAAAAACACAAGAGAAGGGACCTGGTACTTGAGAAAAATGCAAGAAAAGCTACAGCTGACTACGTGGTGAAGAAGGCTCTTGCTGTCTGGGGAGATTCTTTAAGTGAGTCAGAAGAATCAGAATGTCCTGATGATGCATCTATGCTGGTTGTTCAAGATGATGCCAACATATTTGATGGCATGTTTGCTCTCATGGAAAAATCAGATGACGAAGACGATGAAGAAAAGGTAACTCTCTTCGATCTTAAACAAAACTTAAATATTTATTCTATTAGAAGGCTGAGAAACCTAGATGGTGTTTTGATTGACTCTGTCATAGAGTTAACCACTGAAAAAGACTCTATGAACATCAGTCTTGATAGTCTGAGTGAACAAAAGAACAATGTTAACTGTGCACATGTCAGTTATTGAGGAACAAGTAATGGTTCTAAAATCTGAAAACCTAGAACTCAAGGAACAATTGAGTCTAATGACTGAGAAATCTGGAAAAAGAAAGGGGGAGGCTACTAGCTTGTAAGCAGAGCTAGAAGCCAGTCTGAATACAGCTGAAACTAGACTTGCTCTAGCCTTGGAAAGAAATGATCAGATGGAAAGGGACCTGGTCCATCTTAAAGAAGAACTTCAAATTTCTCTAAAATAGACCAGTTCCACCAATCAATTTTCCAAAATCACCAGTCAAAACAACTACAACAGAAAGGGATTAGGTAGCCTGAACATCACCCCTCCATACAATCCCCATAGTAAATATGTCTCTATGTCGGATAATTTATTATGTCTTTATTGTGGTCGAAATGGCCATTTGAAAAGGGACTGTCCTGCCTGGAAGGCCTCTCAAGAAAATTTTTCAGTCTATTCTAGACAGAAAACAACTCCAACTGGTCCTATTCTTAAATTCTTGAACAAGAAAAAGGCAAACCTACCTCACTGGGCAAGAAACATTCTTATTACACCCTTATCAGCTTACTGGGAACTCAGATTGAAGTGGGTTCCCAAATCTAATAAGTGATCTATGTTGCAGGGGGGTGAAGGAAGTAGCAGTCAGTGCTGGTTCATGGAGAATGGATGCTCGAAGCAAATGACTGGGAGCACCAAAAACTTCCTTTAACTCAAGGCACTTCAAGGTGGAGGTGTCTCATTTGGTGATGGAAAGAAGGGGTACATCCTTGGAGTTGGCAGGGTTGGAAAATCATTTGAAGACTCCATTGAAAATGTTTACTATGTGAGTAGGTTAAAATACAGTCTTCTCAGCGTCTCCCAAATTTGTGACAAGGGAAACAAAGTGAAGTTTTCTTCTGACAAATGCATTGTCACCAGCCTGACTAACAAGAAGGTGATCTTGATGGACAGAAGATGGAAAAACATGTGTGGAAGATCTGGAAACAACTCATGGAGATGATATGACATGCCTCAGTGCTCAAAGTGAAAATGCCATCATATGGCATATGAGGCTAGGTCATGTGAGCTCGTTTCTATTGAACAAGCTTGTACCTAGGGACCTGGTACGTGGTTTGCCAAAATTGAAGTTCAGTGACATCAAAGTGTGTGACGCATGTGCCAAAGCGAAACAGACCAGATCTTCATTCAAACCAAAGAAGCAAGTAAGCTCTTCAAGGGTTCTTGAGTTGCTACACATGGATCTGTGTGGGCCTGTGAAAATCCAAAGTCGAAACCGAAAGAAGTATATCCTGGTGATTCTGGATGACTACTCAAAATTCATGTGGAATATGTTACTCAAGTCAAAATCTGAGACAGTTGATGCGCTGATGATATTTTTCAAAATGATTCAAACCAAGCTCAACTGCTTAATTACAGGGATTGGGCTCAACAACAAGAAACCCAAGCTCAGTTACCTAAAGGCCTTTAGGTGCAAGCGCTTTGTGCTAAATAATGGCAAGGATGATCTGGGAAAGTTTGATCCCAGAAGTGATGAAGGTGTCTTTGTAGGATACTCATCTTCAAGGAAAGCTTATAGAGTCTTCAACAAAAGAACACTATGCATTAAGGAAAGTGTTCATGTGATTTTCGATGAAAGTGGTAATCTGAAAAACCTGGAGATAAAGGACGATGATAATCTTATTGAGCTTTTCAAAATCCAGAATATTGAAGCTAACATGCCTAAAGCTGAAGGGAATCTAGAGTCTGATGGTGATGATCCTAGTCTAGCTTAGAAGATGAAGAAGGATGACCAACCTACTATGGGACCTGGTCCGTCTCATGATGCAAGTCAAGAGGAAACTTATCCTCTTGAGAATGACGATTCTGAAGATGAAGACGAAAAGACGGTTCAACCCCAACCCTTGGCCTCTAAACCAGAGTGGAAGGACAGTTCATCTCACCCCCTTGAGAATCTCATTTCCCCACTGAATTCTGGAATGCAAACCAAGTCAAAGATAAGAAATCTGGTTGCATTTTCAGCCTTCATTTCTACCATTGAGCCTAAAAATGTGAAAGAAGCCTTGAAAGATGCTGATTGGGTCAATTCAATGTAAGATGAACTTCATCAGTTTGAGCAGAGCAATGTGTGGTACCTGATCCCAAGACCTGCTGACAAAATCATCATAGGGACCAGGTGGGTGTTCAGAAATAAACTTGATGAAAATGGGTTTATCACTAGGAACAAGTATAGACTAGTTGTTCAAGGCTATAATCAGGAGGATGGAATAGACTATGACGAGACATTTGCTCCTGTTGCTCGAATGGAGCCTAATAGAATCCTTATAGCATTTGCAGCCTTCATGGGTTTCAAGCTCTTCCAGATAGATGTAAAAAGTGCCTTCTTTGAGTGGAGATCTGAAGGAAGAAGTATATGTGAAACAACCACCTGGATTTGAGGATACTGACTTCCCAAATCATGTGTTCAAACTCAATAAGGCCCTGTACGGACCGAAACAGGCACCTAGAGCCTGGTATGAAAGGCTGTCCAAATTCCAGCTGAAGAATGGTTTCAAGAGGGGAAAGATAGAAAAAACCTTGTTTTTAATGAAAAGGAAACATGAATTGCTCATCATTCAAGTGTATGTGGATGACATCATTTTCGGAACCACCTCTTAATGTCTGTGTGAAGAATTTGCGACTCTAATGGGGAATGAATTCGAGATAAGTATGATGGGGGAGCTGAATATTTTCCTAGGCCTACTGATCAAGCAAACCTCAAGTGGGACTTCAATCTATCAAGAGAAGTACACAAATGAGTTGTTGAAGAAGTTTCACATGGTGGACTCGAAGCCTATTGATACCCCCATGGGTATAAACTCTAAAATAGGAACAGATGAGGCTGACCCACTAGTGAATCAAACCATGTACAGAGGGATTATTGGTTCTCTATTGTATCTAACAACTAGTAGACCTGAAATTGTCTTCACTGTAGGAATGTGTGCACGATTCCAAGCATGTCCCAGGGAGTCACATATGAAGGCGGCCAAGCAGATTCTGATGTATCTAAAGAAGACAAGGGACCTGGTCCTGTTCTATTCGGCAAGTGACTCTTTTGAACTAGTAGGGTATGTAGATGCTGACTTTGCAGGATATCAGGTTGATAGGAAGAGCACGTCTGGGATAGCACATTTCCTTGGATCCTCACTCATCTCTTGGGGAACTAAGAAACAAAATTCAGTAGCTCTCTCTACTGCGGAGGCTAAATATGTGGCGGCTGCATCTTGCTCTGCTCAACTCCTAAGGATCAAGTAGCAACTGGAAGATTTTGGAGTTCTTATCCAGACCATCCCTCTCATGTGTGACAATACTAGTGCAATCAACATGGGAAAGAATCCAGTCCAGCACTAAAGAACAGAGTACAATGATGTCAGGCACCACTTCTTGAGAGACATTGTTGGAAAAAGGAACATCAACATGCACTATTGCAGAACTGAAGATCAAATTGTGGATATCTTCACCAAGGCACTCAGCAAAGAGCAATTTGAGAGTACCAGGCTGAAACTGGGAATGATGAAATTTTAATGACCTAATTCATCCAAAGGCATCCAATTCTCGTTTTGGATATGATCTAGAGGGCACGGTATCCTCATTACTTGTAATGTGTTGTTTAAGTGAGATCAACTATGTACCTGTTACATGTACACACTCATGGAAATCACAGGAGCTAGGAATGGTCAGAACCATTCAGGAATCAAATCTCACCTGCATTTGAGGACCGTTGAGATCTCCATGTGTCAGTCATCGGCCCTTCTAACCATTGTCCCATCGCTTCAAGTCCAAGCGATGCGTCTACTCAAGGACCTGACACATCGTTTCAATTCTTTTTATATGACTTTTCTTTAATCCTTCCCCGCACATTTCAAATTTCTTACTCTCTAAGTCTTCCCCCCAAAACTCTTATCTTTCTGTTTCTATCTCACCCTCTCTTTGATACTCTTCCTCTCATACTCTCAAACAAAATGTCTCAATCTCTATCTTCGTCAAAGAAAATGCTAGACTCTCTAAATGAAATAGACCCAGTGGCATTCTACACATCCTCTGATGCTATATCTCCATCTAAAATGTCGACCATTTCTCTGGTCAACAATAGTGAAACATGTCCTCTTGATCCTAAGTCTCCCTTCGATCTCAACAACCCAACACCCTCGTCTCAACCTGGTCCTTGCTTTGCTATGCTAACTGACCATTTGTTTGAAGGAGATCTTCCTGAGAATAAGTCGTCTGAATCTAATATCCTCGTTGCCAGTGAAAATCTAGTTGTAGAAAGTCTAACACAGATGAGGGGAGAGGTAGTGAATAAAGAAGGAGCATTTTTTGTGGAAGACTTGCTTAGGGGGTCTCCATCGGTGTTTGACCAAACCCCTGAAATTGGTGGTTATCCTTCATCTGATTCTACTGACACCGATGAGGATAATCGCCTTCTCAAAAGGATGGTTCAAAGGAAAATGGTTCCCATATCCACAAAAGGAAAGGAAAAGGTCATTGATGAGAGATCTAACAGAAGGCCTTTTACCAGTTCTGATTCAAAGAAAATGATGAGAGATGTTATGAGATCTAGTACACTGACTACTGCTGAAAATCAGAAGAAGATGAAATTTGGTGCTGTAATCTTCAAAATACTTGCCACTGATGTGGTGGATGTGTCCATTGATGGGTTTGAGCATGAAAGTGTGAGAGAAGTTTTTGAAGGAAAAAGGGAAAACAAATGAAGTGGGCTAGTAAAGGAAAGGGTAAAAGAAAATCAAAAATATCTGTGACCAAGAAGATTGACTCTGAAAAGGAGAAGGGTAAAGATTCAAAAAGGAAAAGCGAGATATCCTAGAAACAGAGAGAAATCTCTCCTGATGATCAGCAAACATCTTCACTGGGACCAAGTCCCACAAGGACCCAAGATGTTCATGAAGTACACAAGCAGACCATCATCAACAATCTGCATCAACAGAGTGTTCTAGGTGGGAGGGTGTTTGACATGGATATCATCCACAAGCCAGGAATGGACTCATTGCATGATCTGGTGGAAATTCAGTTTTGGCTCCACCTGTTTCAAACTAAATCTCCTGTTCTACATGAGGAAGAGGTTAGAGAATTCTATTACAACATAGACTTTGCAGAGGAAGGAAGTATCACCTCCAGGGTCATAAACAAGAGTCTATATTTGGATAAGGACCTATTGGGCCAAATCCTCAAAGTACCCAGTTGAGGGATTAGGTCCTTGGTCGGAAAAACCTGCATCGCTGAATTTGTGAAGGAATGCTCCAAAATTCCCAACACTCATCATGCTGGGATTCAGAAGAAACTCATGACAGGATCGTATAAGTTGCTATTCGAATTTGTCAACAAAGTCCTTCTTCCTCGGACAGAAAAAAAGATTGCTGCAACTTCAACTGATTTATACCTCATGGAGGCACTGAGTAGGTTTGAGCCCATTGATCTTCCAGCACTAATGATGGAGCACTTGTACAAAACATTGATCAACCGCAAAGGGAAACATGGCATGGGCTATGGCTATTTTCTGAACAAAGTGTTTCACCATCTCAACATTCCTGTGGGAACAGGTAAAATTGGCACTGCCAAACAAGCCTTTACTCTGACCACTCTGGTAGAATGCGAGTGCATTGAAGGGAAGACTAGTTCACTGAGCAAGATATCTCGGTTGGTTATGGAACAAGACCAGTTGAAGCATGAACTGGAAGAGATGACTATGCGAGTGAGAAACAAAGAAGCTAAAATTGCCTTACTAAAGGCTGAATTGCTCAAGGCACAAACTAAGGGACCTAGTACTGAAGTGGTTAAGGAGTTACATAAGCAGAATGATGAGCTCCTTGCAAAGATTGCTGCTCTCCATGAGAAAATGATCAATGACAATGATGCAGCAAACTCCAGGCTCACCCTTGTCATCAAATCCCTCTCCCATCAGCCCAATTCCTCATAGTCCTCTCTCGTGTCTTTATTTTTGTGTGGCCAAGTGTCCAGGGTTCTCAATTTTAGTTTAACTTAAATGTATTGAATGCTGACTTTTGTGCTATGAAATTGATTCTGTTTTGTTGTGACTGATTTCTATTGTTTCCTGTTTTTACATCTATGTTGGTGTTGCCCTTGGCTATGATCTTGCTTACCAATCTTACTTGTTCTGTTGGTTTACTAAACTTTTTTTTTATGATGCCAAAAGGGAGAATCAGTGGATGGGGTGATTATGAATAGGTCTTGATCGAAAGGGGGAAGAAATGGTAGGCACCAGTGTACAAGGGGTCTTGATCGACAGGGGGAAGAAAATGCAGGCACTGTAGGTAATGGTGTACAATTTGTCATCATCAAAAAGGGGGGAAATGTTATTTGTAGTTTTGATGATTTGACAAACCTAGGGACCTTGTAAAGGGACCTGATCCCTTGCGCAAATGTACACATAATTGTCAGACTGGAAAAAGTACAACTGGTTGGTGCACAATTTCCAACTGTGGCAGAAGTGGCAGAAACCTCAACCAATGGTAGGGTCTCGAAGGTCGTGACTATTCTTCATAAAGAATATGTCCAATAGTCACAACCTTAGTTTTTGCAACTTGAAAACTCTCAAGAACTCTTGCAAAGGCTAATACTAAAGTGAAGATTCATTCTCAAGATCAACTTGAACCAGATACAGCTGCAAGCTTAGTTGTCTTAGGAGTATATCTTCTGCACGTACATTGTAAATCTGTTCCTACATCTATAAAGGATTTAGATAGTTGTTTTGTGAAAAAGCCTAAATCAGTTGAGTCTAAGTGATTTAGTGGGCAGCCGTGTGTGCTGTTTAATCAAAGTCTAAGTCATCCAGAGCGTGGTGGTTTAGTGGGAAACCTACGTGTTGCTTAGTCAAATTCTAAGTTGTTTAGTGGTGATAGCTTAGTGGGCAGAGTGACATCTGCTTAGGCTCTCCAAGTAATAGAGTTATTACTTGGTTGTGAGATTAATAACCTTTTTCACGTTAGTTGTAATTGTTGTTAACTTTTGCTTAAGAAAGGCTAGTGAAAACAGTTGGAAATCCTTTGTGACAGATCGTGGTTTTACTCCCTTGAGCAAGGAGGTTTCCACATAAACTACTTGTGTTGTGTTATTATTGTTATTTACTCTTCATTGGCATTCTGGTTTAGTCAAGGGACCTGGTCCATTGACAGACAGCGGACGCACCCATTCTATCAAGTCTCTTAGACCTACTTATGTTATGTTTTGAGAAAATTAGGATTTGGAGAAGAGTTGGTTGATCTCATCTAAAGAAAGAGCTCTAATAAATGGTATTCCGTAGTCATCAATGGTGGAAGACATGGATTCTTCAAGTCAGAAAATGGATTAAGACAGGGAGACTTTATTTCCCATCTCTATTTGTTATAAGTGTTGAATGCTTTCTATTTTGTTCAATAACCTCAATGATGACCTGATATTTAGGAACATTTATACGAAAAATAAGGGTCCTAAGATTAACCATTTGTGTTTTGTAGATGATCTTATTATATTTACAAGCAGCACAAGAAAATCCTTAAAGAAGGTGATGAGAACTCTAGCAGCTAATGAAGATGTTTCTGGCCAGCAAATTAACAAATACAAAAGCTCTATTATTCTTTACTCTATATCTAATTTGAAGAGGATCAACAGAGATAAACTATTAATGACATGGAGGAAGAATCCTTCCCCATCAACTATCTAGGTTGTCCTCTACATAAGGGAAGAAAAATAACTTCTATTTTTTCAATATGATCCAAAAGCTCCTTAACAAAATTAAGGGATGAAAAACCAAGTTCTTTTCTCCAGGAGGTAAATATGTGCTCATAAAACATGTTCTTCAAGCCATGCCATCCCACCTCTTGGCTATTATGCAACATCTGGAAACAGCTTATAATATCATTGAAAAACCATTGGAATGGATACGATGGTATTAGAAGGAACCGTTGGGTTTCTTGGAACAACCTCTCCTTCCCATTCATAAAAAGGTGGTGCTAATTTCAGGAAACTTAGCGACATTGGAAAAGCTTTCTCTGTTAAGTAATAGTGTAGATTCAAGACTGTCAATTCTCTTTGGACTTTGTTTATGAAGGTCAAGTATTGTGCTAAGATCCACCCTGTGATCATGAATAGTAGCAAGGCTCACTCTAGTAACTGGAATAATCTATGCTCCATAAACCTATTCTTTGAACCACATATCTCCTGGAAAATATAAAGAGGACATATCTCCTTTTGGTATGATTGTTAGAGTGAGTCACGCACACTTTACACATTCCTACCTCAAAGATCTAAGCCTAGACGAATTGTATTAAAGATATGATCCATGGTCATAACTCATAACTAGAATTGGGATTCATGCGGAGAAGTTTCAGATGCTATTAAGAACTGTATCATTAGCCTTCATATACAACTTAAAGAGGAAGATGACCTTCCTATTTATAAACTCACCACTTTAGGATCCTTCACTGTTGCTAGCGCCTGGAACTTCTTCAGATCTACTAGACAAACTAGATCACCTTGACCAAAATATGGCTCAAAGAGGTTCCTTTTAAAGTTTCGTTTTTGGTATCGAGAGTTATTCACATAAAAATTCTATTTGTAACAATATTTCAAAAATTAGGATCATAGATCCTCCGAAATGTATTTGCTGCGGAATTCAACAACCAAAAGACATTGCTCATGTTTTCTATAATGGTACACTAGCAAAGACTCTTTGGAATTACTATTGTTCCACACTTTGGAATTAGAAGAAATGATAACTCCCTGATATCTCCCTTATCCAACTTGTGGAGCCATCACTCTTGTAATAGCATTACAATTTCTACTATTAAAATCATCCCAAACTATATTATTTTGGAATTATGGAAGAGCAGATGCAACAATAGGTATTGTAGAAAGAAATTGTTTCTCCCTAAAATAATGTATCCAATTTTTCAAAAAAAATTGTTGCTTGTGAAGTAGCAATTTAGAAACTTTAAAAAACTCTCTGCTGGAATTGGTTGACCTTACAGATAAGAAAATTGTGAATAAAGTTGGTAAACTTGTCTCTTAGACACCGTCCATCACTTATGTTTATAAGCTCAATAGTGATAGAAGCTTCAAAGAGGATAAATGTGGTTGTGGAGGCACAATCAGAGATTGGGAAGGCAAATTCATCATGGCATTCTCTATACAATTTATGGGGAATTTCAGCATTGTGGCAGAGAAAAAGACACTATTATATGGCGTTCATTGGTTCAAATTTAATAGAGTTTCTCGAACTCAACTGGAAGCTAACTTTTTAATGCTAGTTTCTTGCATTAAAGATGTGCATAAAATTTTGTAGCAGTTAGAACCTTCAAGAAACACTTCAAGGTATAGATTGGTCTATTAACCATTGTTATAGTGAAGAAAATCAGATTGCACACAAGCTAGCTAAGTTGAGCTTCCAAAGCGACAAAATATATTTATCCATCGACAACACCCCTCAACTAGTGTGAGGCTTTCTAAACATGGACAAACAGAAAATTCCTAGCTTTCGAGTGAAGGAAAGAAGAACCATAACATTTCTTATGATGATGTGTTTTAACCTAATTTCTCTTGGTTTTTTAATCCATAGCCTAAAGAATATTCAAGAGGGGATCCCCTTTGTTAATATATATTTGACTTTCCCATGTAAATTTAAACTCTATGCCAATAGCAAGATGTTGGCATTAAACTACATAGTTATGGGCATGTCCATAACATTCTATCGTTTTGGAGAGGTTAGGCATCATATTCTTGTTGCTCACGTATTTTATTGATGTCTTTCTATTTTATTCAATATACAAGGTAGGGGTTATACCTAAACCCCACCCCCACCCAAAAGGTGGCTTTTGATTAAAAAAAAAAATAACCACCCACATTCAATAATTGTTTGATGTCTTCAAAACTTGACACGTGGCATATGCACCTATTTCAATTGAAGTTTTCTTCGGGTGCACTTTCATATATAATATATTATATGAAATTTAATCCATTAAGCTATTTTCTTGATTTCCTTCTATAATCATCTGTCTTTAATTCGCTTTTGCTTCAAATTTCTTCATCTTTACACCAAATTAATCTTACAAATAAAATAAATTATTAAGTATAATTCATAAAATTCATGCTAAAAAAGAAAAAATAAAAATACTAAATGTGAGAAATAATAATTTTATAATCATCTATCTTTAATTCATTTCAGCTCCAAATTTGTTCATTTCACACCAATTTAATCCTACAAATAAAATATACTATTCAACACAATTCATAAAATCCATGCTCAAAAAGGAAAAATAAAAATACTAAATGTCAGGCAAATAATAACTAAAAATATGTATCTTTGACCTCAGATCAACACCCCACACTTAAACTTTTGCTCGTCCTCGAGCAAGCATCAAGATCATCTAAAAAATAATCAAACTAGGGATGCCACAACTTTGGTTGACATAAACATTTAGGCTATCCAAAAATTTCCAAACATCAAGTACACTTCTCGATCATTATCAAGATATACAAATTGTACTTTGAAATACAACAATAGCGGTAGATACATCAGTTTTATTGCTATTCAGGGGCAAAGCAAGTCAGTCATTATTACACCAAAATCCAAGCATATGGAAGGATGGGGAAATATTACATACAAAATTGCAAGGTTCATCTATGAACCAACAAAGGAACAATTTACACAGTAGAAGCAGGTGGACCATGGAGGCAAAGACAGTGGGAACGTCTCAGGAAGTTAGCACCAAGATTGGGGGGTGGGGGAGCTCTCGAAGTAAAAAAATGCACTGCTGAAGAGATGCATCGTCGGCAGGTTCAGGAACCACCTCCAAAGAGTCCCGTAATCTAAATGATGTTAGGAAATAGGCTTGCAACAACTGGAAATCAGCCCCATGTGTCAACGTATTTGCAATGAATGATAGTGAGTTCCTTTTCGAGCTCCCTTCAAGCACAACGGCGGAGCATGTGCTCTCAGGACATTGGTCATGGAAAATTACCACCTTAGATCTCCAATGGTGGAGTCCAACGACTGGTTGCTGGCCGGCAGAAATAAACAGAGATTAGGTCTGGATTAGAGTTTTGGGCCTCCCGTTGTGTTTGTGGTCGAATGAGATGTTCAAGAAGATTGGTGACCAGTGCGGCGGCTTCATCGAGACGGAGGAGGAGACTTACCTTAAGAACCATCTTTACTGGACTAGAATAAAGGTGAAGGGTGATGGGAGAAAGGCCCCGAAAGAAATTGAAATGGTGGAGAGGGGTTTCGTATACACTATGCAGGTGTGGTGCGAGATTTCGCTCACCATCAGAAAGGTGGAGATGAAAAAAGAAAATCAATACCATTACCCAGCAGTTAATGAGGGGTGACAGGCCTATTCTGAGTCTATGGCAATATAAATATAGGATGGGCACGTGGGAACCTCGAAGGAAGGTTGTTTTTGGAATGGAAGGGCACGTGGAAGAGATTTAAAAGGCAAGGACAAAAGTAATGACCTAATGGGCCACTGTGGAAGGAAAAATAAATTGGGCCTGTTTCTGGACCCTTTAATTTCATAAAAGGCCTAAAGTTATAATGACCTAGTCCAATCCCTAGACTTAGTTAACATAGAAGTACAATCTTTTACCAAAGCTGGTACTCTCGACAAAATAAGTCAACAGAGGAAATCAATTTAAGGTAAAGAATTTTTGCAGATCAGCGTAGTTCAAGAAGTAACTTCCAATGTAAAAGATATGGAGGTGTATCGTATGGCAAATGAAGTCAAGATCAACGAAGGAATTCAAGGGGAAGACTGCAACATAATAATAGAACAGGTAATCCCTCTAGGTATTCAATTCTCATAGAAGAATAACACTCAGGCAACCACGCCGTCTTGGATACAGCAACACATTATGCACCTGAGTAAAGAGTTCGGGGTAGATTTCAAAGACTGTGAGGATAAAGCGGTAGAATTATTTCAAAAAATTGATAGGAACAAGCTGGAAAACAAAGTCATCTATATTGAGCAAAAAGTTCAGAAAAGGAAAAGGTTAAATGAGCTGAAGATTCTAGAACTGGACACCAATTTCATGAGTTATGGCACAAAAAGCAAAGGGGGATTTTTGGCTATCAAGATTAATGAAGTTAAACATAGTTTCATGGAATGTGAGGGGGCTAAACTGTGAAGGGATGAGAGGTTTGATAAGGAACATGTTGTCAAACTAGAAAGTTGATGTTGTTTGCTTACAAGAGACAAAAATAGAGGGGATATTTACAACATAGTAAAGGAGGTATGGGGCAGTAGATGGGCTGATTTTGTACAATTGGAGGCTAGTGGAACAATGGGGGGAGGGGGAGTAGTGATCAAATAGGACAAAAGATTCTGGGAAGGGGAACTGAGTAGTGTTGGGGCATACTCTATTTCATGTTCTCTGTCCTGAAAAGACCAAGACTTCAAATGGCATTTAACTGAAGTTTATGCACCAAATGATAGAGTGGAAAAGGAGGAAACCTGGTGGGAGCTAGGTGTTGCAAGGGGGCTATTTTCTGGGCCATGGGTCTTGTGTGGGGACTTCAATACTGTCAGGTATCCAACCAAAAAAAGAGATGACATTAGAATAAATAGATCAATGACATAATTTTTCTGACTTCATTGAAGACATGGAATTAATAGATATAGATCTATATGGGGGAAAATACACTTGGAAAAAAGGGGACAGACACACAACAACAGCTAGATTGGACAAATTCTTATTTTCAGAAGAATGGGATACTAATTTTAGTTGCATTAAACAATCCGTTCTCAGTAGAGTAGTGTCAGATCATTCATCTCTACTGTTACAATGTGGACAATTGGGGCAATCAAACTCATACTTCAAGTTTGAGAACTAGTGTCTTCACACAGAGGGATTCAATGCTAAGGTTAGGGAGTGGTGGAAGTCTTTTAATTACACTGGCAGACCTGATTATGTCCTAATGGCAAAGTTGAAGGCACTAAAGGAAAAGCTGAAAGAATGGACAAAAACCATCCAAGGAAATTTGAAATGCAAAAGGCCAATGTGTTGAAGCAATTAGCGGATCTAGAAGAGATACATGAATAAACAACTCTCGAAGAAGAGGAAATAGCTTCTAGGTTGACTTTGACTATGGAGTTTGAGGACATAGCCAAGCATGAAGAGATAACATGGAGACATAGGTCCAGGTCTTTGTGGCTTAAGCAGGGAGATAGAAACACAAGTTTTTTCCATAGAACAACAAACCAACACAGAAGAATCAACAACATTGATAACTTGAAAGTCAATGGTGTGGAGATTGCAGAAACTAAAGAAATTAAGAAAGAAGTTGTTGAATATTATGAGAGGCTGTATACAAAATCAGAAGAATGGAGGCCATAATTAGACATGAGAAATTGCCCCAGAATTGATGAAATTGATGGCAATTTTTTGAAGGCTCCTTTTGAAGCTGAGGAAATACTAGAAAGTATCAAAGCATGTGCAGGAGATAAATCCCCTGGACCAGATGGCTATACAATGTCTTTCTTCAGTCAGAGTTGGGACATAATCATACATGAGTTGTAGCAGTTGTTCAGAATTTCCATGCTAGAGAATGTTTTGAGAAGAGCTTTAATGCCAATTTTGTTGCACTTATTCCAAAAAAGGCAGGGGCAATTGAATTGAATTACTTCAGACCCATCAGTCTGGTGGGGGTAGTGTACAAGATCATCTCAAAACTATTGGCAGAAAGATTGAAAAAGGTAATTCACAGAATTGTCGACAGACAACAAATGGCCTTTATTAAAAGAAGGCAGATTATGGATGTAGTGGTGATAGCAAATGAAATGGTGGACTCGAGAGTGAAGAGCAAACAATCAGGCATACTATGTAAGTTGGACATTCAGAAAGCATATGATCATGTGAATTGGAATTATCTAGTGAACATGTTAAAGAAGATGGGCTTTAGATCTAAATGGATCAGGTGGATCAAATATTGTATAGGTACAATCAAATTTTTAGTTCTGATCAATAGAAGCCCCACTGGTTTTTTCTCTTCTCAAAGGGGGTTGAGGCAGGGAGATCCGCTCTCACCTTTCTTGTTCATTCTAGCAATGGAGGGGATGAGTAGCCTGATCAACATAGTAAAGGCCAAAGACTAGATCATAGGGTTCCAAGTGCATAACAGGGCAAGTAACAACCTAGAAATCACTCACCTACAGTATGCAGATTATACCTTAGTTTTTTTTTAAGCGGTGAGGGACCATTTTCTGATTTTGAGGACCATTTTCATTATTTTTGTAGCTGTGGCAAGCCTTCATATAAATTGAGAAAAAGCTACATCTATCCAATTAATGAAGTGGTACAAATTAAGGAGCTAGCCAATACACTAGGGGGTAAATAGGGGAGCTACCCACCATGTACTTGGCCAGGCCATTAGGTGCAAAAAGTAAGTCAATAAGCATTTGGAGTGGAGTGATAGAGAAGTGTGAGAGAAAATTAACAAACTGGAAAAGCCAATACTTATCCCGGGGGAAGACTTACTATGATCAATAATGTGCTGGATGCCTAACCAACATACATGATGTCTGTTTTCTCAGCACCAGCTAGTGTAATCAAAGAATATAGGTACTCAAAAGAACTTTCTTTTGGCAAGGAAATGAAGATAAGAGGAAGTATATCTTGTCAAATGGGAAGAAATGAACATAAGCAAGAAGATAGGGGGTGTGGGCATCAGAATCATGAAATTTCAGAACCAAAACCTTATGATGAAGTGGTTATGGAAGTTTGCATCTGCTGAGAACTCATTGTGGAAGGAAGTGATTGTTGCAAAATATGGAATGAGGGATAAGTGGATGACAACAAAGGTGACCTCTCCCTATGGGTCTAGTGTATGGAGATCTATCAGTGATCTATGGGATTTGGTGCTAGAAAGATCATATTGTAGGGTGGAAAATGGCAGAAAGGTGGCTTTCTGGATGGACAAATGGTGTGGACATGTCCCATTAAGCCAAAGGTTTCCTGACCTCTACGACCTATGTCAAATGCAACAAGCAACTATAGCCGAATTATGGAATGATCAGGGGTGGAATTTGCACTTCAGGAGGAACTTAAATGATTGGGAGATGTGCAGAATAACAGAGTTTTTGGTTACCCTAGCACAATTTAGCAACCTGACTAAGGAAGAGGACTCACTGGTATGGAATGTGGGGAGCAAAGGGTGTTTCATAGTAAATTCAGCATATGAAGATCTCAACACAGTTGGCATTGAGGAAGTAGAATGGCCTTGGAAGATGATATGGAAAACCAAGATACCCTATAAAGTAAACTGTTTTACTTGGCTGTTAGCTAAGGAGGCAGTTTTGACACGTGAGAACTTGAACAAAAGAGTCTTTCACCTGTGTTCCAGGTGCTTTTTGTTTGAAGAGCAAGGAGAGAAAGTCAACCATCTCTTCTTACACTGCAAGTGGACAACCCAGCTGTGGAAAATGTTCACCAATATGAGAGAAATTAAATGGGTGAAACCAGGAAGGATCAAAGAGGTTTTGAAGTGAATAGAGATGGAAATGCAGGAAGAAAAGAGGAGAGATGGAGGATTGTCCCATCATATATATGGTGGACAGTATGGCTAGAGAGGAACCAGAGATGTTTTGAAGGAAAGCAAAGAAACATACAAAGATTTAAGCTTAATTGTTTAGCTCTGCATTATTTTTGGTGTAAACAAGTAGTCCTAGATAGCTCAGAAGTAATCAACACAACTATAGATTGGCAGTAACTTGGTAGGTATAGCATCATATGTAATTACAACACTTTTGGAGGGGAACTACACTTTTGAGGTAGTATACCTGTGGATAAATATAGACTAACTGTTACATTTCTCAAAAAAAAAAAAAAAACAAACCTCACCTGCTAACCTCAAGAAAAAACTCTGAACTCATCAAATTTAAGTTTGATCACCTACTCTCGTCAAATAAAGCTTATAAAATCACATATCTATCATGAAACAAGTGCTCTCACAATAAAAAAATGTGCATACACTCAATTCAAAAGATTGAATATAAATTAAGGACTTAGCATCAAAGAGTAACTCTCACACTCATAAATGAAATTCACATGGAAGTCAAAGAACCATATGTTTGCCCATTATATGCATCTCCACTATTTAAGCAGGCTAAAATAAAATCAAATAGGACTTTAACAGGTTGTAATGTAGGTCAGGAAAAGGTAGAAAATCTATATAATATTTGACTTACACTCCCCTTAGCAGTTTGCACTTTTAGACTTCATCGCCCCTTATTTTCTTCTCTTTATTATTTGCATTCACATCATCTCAATAGTGCTCCAATCATTTCTCATTAATCTTTTTCAAAGATTTTTTTTATTCTTTGAAAAAAATAATAAAAAATCATTGGAGCATTCTTGAGATGATGAAAATTTCTTGTGAAATAATTGTTAAAGAGAGGGCTAAAATTAAATAGAAGAAAATAAGGGACGATGAAGTCTAAAAGTGCAAATTGCTTAGGGAAGTATAAGTCACTAATATATAGTTTTCCTACACGTCCCCTAGCCTACATTACAACCCATTAAAGTCCCATTTGATTCTATTCGAGCATGCTTCATTAGTGGAGATGTACATAATGGGCAAACACATGGTTCTTTGTGCCTACATGTGAATTTTATTTGTGAGTGTAAGAGTTGTTCTTTGATGCTAAGTCCTTCATTTATATTCAATCTTTTGAAATGGATGTGTGGACTATTTTTTTTCTTGTGAGAGACCTTGTTTCATGATATATAGATGATTTCTTACTTCGATGAGAGTAGGTGAGAAAACTTAAATTTGATGAGTTAGGAGTCTTTCCTTGAGGTTAGGATGAGGTTACATGTTTGTTGTTTATTTGTATATCTTGATAATGAACGAGAAGTGTACTTGATATTTTGAAATTTGTGGATGGCCAAATGTTTGTATCAGCCAAACTGGTGACATCCCTAGTTTGATTTTTTTAGACGAGTTTTAATGCTTGCTCGAAGACGAACAAAAGTCCAAGTGTGGGGTGTTGATGTGAAGCCAAAAATACATATTTTTAATCATTATTTTCTTCACATTTAGTATTATTATTTTTCCTTTTTGAGCATCGATTTTATGGATTGTTCTTAATAGTAAATTTTATTTATACGATTAAATTTGTGAGAAGATGAAGAAATTTGGAGCTGAAACGAATTAAAGATAGATTATTATAAAAGAAAATCAAGCAGTGAACTTAATGAATTTAATATAATAATATATTATATTGAAAGTGCAGTCGAAGAGAAATTCAATTGAAATAGACACATATACCACATGCCAAGTTTTGTACACACCAACAAATTATTGAATGTGGGTTGTTACTGTTTCACGCGAAATTCAATTTCTTTAGGTTTTGGGTTTCCTAATTTCCTTTGGACTCAATTATTTTTATTAGGATTTTATTCATCTATAAATAGTCCATAATAATTATTATTAGGAAGATCATACTTTGTAGTAGGGATCCATCTTAGGAATCTTTTCCTCTATTTTAAGACATTAGTAGTTGAAGACCATTGTTCTGGGGCTTTGGCTATGAATAATTGTGTAGCATTGAATTTTATGGATGAAAGTTGGTTATCGTATAAATTGCTCTTTTGTTCTTATTTTAGTATTTCATGATTGACCACCATTGAGATACATTCATTGTCTAACTTGAACTCAAGAGAGGAATAGGAGGATAAAACACGAGACTAGAGGAGCATGATCTTCTCTAGAAACTAGAGTTGATTCATAACTAGGATAAGGATATACCTAAAGACCTTGCTTGGTTACTAAACAAGATGAAACAGTAATACTCCACAATTGGTTCAGTCTATTCCCGCTCAACGATGTAGTAGGACTGCCAATTGTGGTAGGTGCTTAGAGGTCGGGAGAACATGATCATACATTCAACCTTGTAAATAAATGATTTGATAGCCAATTGAAGTTCATAGAAGAAGATACAACACGTGAATTCTAAGTAGGCTAGAACCCTGGATTTTCCCAAACATTAGTATACATCTTTTATTCTTGCATTCTAATAAATCAAACTCATTAGGTACGGTTGAATAAATAGTTAGTACTAGCGTAATTTAGTAAAATAATTAATCGTTAAGTCTTTTGAGTTCGATAATCTGAATTTTTTAAAGACACTATATTACTTGCAACACCGCGTACACCTGATTGTATGTAAGGATGCAACAAGAATGATTAAAATTTTGGTTAGGTCTGAGTAACCCATTTGAGTTTACATCTGATGCATGTGAAATCTTGCTTAGAAGTATATTTGAAAATCTTGATAAGTCTGACTAACCGATTTGAGTTTATGTAAGTGCATGAATTAACCGATAATGGAGTGAGTGACACCATTCATAAGGATAAATTCGTCTTTATATGAATTTCCTTATTTTTTTATGGTGAAAGTGTATGAGTAACCTTCATGGCTATTAAGATGCTTTGAATTTTTTTATATCTTGTGGTGAGAATTGTATTACGAATGAGAGGAGTCAAAATCTTCAATATCTTGTTTATGTTGCCGGACATCTCCCAATGACAGACAAGGTGACGTCCTTCTTATTAAGAACTGTCAAGGATTGTTTGAAATTGCATTATGAATTTTTTTGGGAAGTTTAAGTACCCATTAGACAAGGTCATCAAATTGTTGACTCGAAAATGGACCAGTTTTGATCAAAGTGGCTACTGATGTGCATTTGTGTTGAATGGATGTTGCCCTATATTTTACAGGTGCAACTCTGGTTAAGTTGGAAATTTAAATTTTTCCACTAACTTGAAGAGGTGTTTCACCTATGAGGCGCAAGTCTCCATCGACAAAACACCAATGTAGCATCGATATGCCCAGTTTGTTACCAAGCTACTCTATGTAGCCGACGTTTGAATCAGTGTTATACCCCCATTTTAATCTGAGGTCAAACGGTGTACAACATATTGTTGATTCTTCTGCTAGTTGCAAGAGTCACCACCTAATTATTTTAAAGGTGAATTAGGCCAGCTATCTGCTAAGGAAATGGTCGACTAACTCTGTAGTAAGGTCTGCCTAACTTATGTGATTCTAGGTAAGGGTTCTAATTATCCTAAAGGAAAGGTGAAAGACATCCTTTAAGATTGTAATGACCCATTAGGCAATTTTGAGAACTATTTCACTCTCTTTCATAAAGGACCCACTCCATAAAAATTTTCTAACACCTCGTCCTTAGAAAGAGCTAATTTTTTTTTAAAAAAATAATAATTTGGGAAGAGCTAATTTGAGAAATTGGCAAGTTATGCTTAAGTTGTGAGTTTTGGGTCAACTTCAAATGACCATAACTTTCAGTATAGGATGAATTAGGTGATCCATATGATATCAAAGAAAAGGTATTTGAATCCTCTTTCCAACACCATCAATTTTGCTAAATTTCGAGTTCAGATGAAGGAGATATGCCCATTTGAAGTCAACCTGTCCAGTTAAGGAAAGTTACCCGAATTAATGAGGGGTATTTCGGTCTTTTCCTGACCCCATCAGCTTTTAATGTTTTAGTAATATTTTAAGGGTCTAAAATGATTTGGGTCAGTTTTCACAATCTTAAATACTCTTAAGGTTTTGAGAAGAGTTCAAGAGGAGAAACGAGGAAAGGTTCAAGACGTTCGTCAAGGTTCTTGAGATTTATCGAGGAATTTCGCCAAAAGTTGATCCCTAAGAGGTATGTAAGCTCTCATAGCGTTGGGTTCGTTCACCTACACGCCAATTATGTGATTTCAAATCCAAAATTTCGTGAGGTTGAATGATTTGTGTTCTTGATGAGTTTCTTGAAGTTTAGTTTTTAAATTGTTAATGATGAGTTTGATGAGTTCTTGAGATGAATGTTAGGAGTTTGAGGGTTGTTTTTTAGTAGATTTTTGTGTACTTATGTTGGGTATTCGAATCTAAGTGATTTGGGAAGAAACCTTTCGATTCTAGGCAAATTAGGGCAAAAATCGAAGAAAATTCGTCGGGAAGTTATGGGGAGAGGCTAGGGAGGCGCACCCCAGATGCACTAGAAGGGATGGGGGGGCACACCAGTAGTGCGTGCCAGATTTGTGTCTCTAAAGTTTAGGGGCTGGCGCCCTATGCCAGGGTCGCCTGCCCCCATCTTTTTTTGGTGTTTGCTCCGTCTAAGTTCTTTTAAAGTGTACCTTTACTCCCTTCTGATTCTAACTACTCTAAACTACATCTAAACATCGAGAGATCCTTCATAACATGAATCATAACCCTTGAATTCATAATTCAAATTTAAGGTAGAGTTGAGAGAAAAGTCTTGAGAGTTCTTTCGAGTCATTTTGAGAAGTTTTTTTTATAATCTTTTAAAACTTGTTTTAAGACTTGAGTACTTGAGTTTTAGGATGAGGAGAGTTGAGTTTCATTTTTCAAAATTAATATGTGGGAACTAAGTATTCCCAAGAGTAAATGTTTTTACATTTAAAATGAGAGGAAACATAGATTTCCAAATGAGTTCATGAGGAGATTTTGAGTATAATCTCTTTTAAGAGAACCTTTTGAGTAATAATCTCAAAGCTTGAGGATGAGAAAATGGTTTTAAACATATGAGCTGAGTTATATTTTTGGTCAAATACAATTAAGCTAAAAGAAATAATTATTCCCTAAAAGCACCTTTCAAAAATATATATTTAAGAGCACTTTTAGAAAGCTTGATTAAACACCATTTGCTAATCAAAAGTATTTTTCAAATTTATTGGTCAAACACGAATTATTTCTCACAAAAAGTACTCTTCTGAAAAAGCATTTTTCAAATAAAATTTACTCATATGATTTGTAAAATTTCTAGCTTATTTTTAGAAGTACCAGTTTCAATTCTAATGAGCATTTTTCCTTATCTAGAAACAGAAAAAGCAGCACCAAAATACTAAGTTCCAATACTAACGTTTAAAGAACTTGAGCATAAGTTAAATTACATACATAAATCCATCTTAAAACAAGGTTTCCATGAGTTGTAAAAGAGAACTTCTCCTAGTATATATATAT